>JBCJKH010011519.1:0-20046 GCA_039877255.1 Loriculus beryllinus | reverse complement strand
GCACAGGTTCACTAGATGGCTGAAACATTAGACACCAGTTGGATTGTATCCCAACGTATCTGTAGAACCTGTTGAGGCCATATGAAAGCAGCCCAGTCCTTGGGCCTCACAGATCAACATCTGAGCACTTTCTTATTGACTCACTGTTTTCCTGTCCTCTCTTTGCATTGTGTAACAGATTTTTGCTTTTCTTTCTAAAGAGATTACTGATCCTGATTTTCATTTTCTCCTTGAATTGGCTGCAAAATACATGGATCTATATGAGGAGAGTGCTCCTGGATTGAAATGAGACCTGTTCTATAATTTTTGATGGATATTAGCTTTCCTTCAAGCAGAGACAAGTAAAGATGATGATAACACATGATTTTCGTAAACGATCCCATATCTGGCTTAACTTCTGCTTGGGGCTGTTGAAAGCATCCCAAGCACTACACTGATAACCATTCTTTATTGAAAACTTGCACGCAGTGAGGAGGGGAAAAAGAAAAGAAGCTGAAAAGAAAAAAAAAGTGATGTTTAGTATTTGCATAGCATTTTCACAGAAATGTTACAAGGGAGCACCACAGCCATTTTGACTCTGTCACAAGGCCACCCCTGCATCTGCTCAGCTATATATTTGCTAGAAAATGAAGTGCAGTTAAGAGACTACTGACGCTTCACAGCTATTTTGTTTTGCTCATAGATTTATGCATTGTTAATTTAGAAACAAAGGTATTATACTTCAGATGTTATGGGTTTGATAAAAGAAGTCACATGAGAGATTAAAATACCCTCCTTTGGGGCATTGCAGATTGCCAAAGCAGTTCTACTTAGGCTCAGTTGGTCATTTATCCTCAAAATACACAGCTGATTTTGTACTTGGGTGGGTTGAGAAGTAAGAAGTTTTGACATTTAGCAGCCTAAGGCTTCTTTTCTCCTTGAGAGACAAGTCAGCTATGTTAGGTTCTTTCTGCTGCTACTCTTTTGAAATAGATGGTAAAACCTCACCTCAGCTGGGCGGTTGGGACCCTTGCAGCATTCAGCAAGGCTAACCAAATGAATTAAAACTGATTGTGGCTATGGGTATTGAGTAGCATATGATTTATGGTTATGGTTTTTTAAACATAGTCCGAGAAGGTACCAGAACATAGCACTGACTATGTTTAAAAAAATCCAGAGGAAAAAGCAGTCAGTCACAGAACACCAAACAGAATAATTTAAAATAAGATCCCTTCCAATACAAGCAGGCAAGCAGGTCCATTATAATAATGTTGTTTATTGTAGATGTGCTCCCGCATATATTTAGTTTGCATGTTTAGTCTTCATTATATCTTGAAATTATTTTAAAATAAATGTAGACCTTTGCTGTAATAAATTTGGTTTAGGAAATGCAGATTTCAAAGCTGAAGGCTGTATAGATGCTGAAGTGATAAGCCTGAAATAGCAGAGTACATTCAATGAGGTTATTGCACTGGCACCTCAGCAAGCACTTCTGTTCAGTAGGCATAAAGCCTGAGGGTAAAGTAACGACCATTGTGGGATCAGCAGTTCTATTTTTAGACAGCTCTTTTCCAAACCTCATCCTCTAACAACACAACATTTGCTAAATTGGAAATGATACGTCACAAATAATATGAATAACTAGAGACCATGAGTATTCATGCTGCAACATAACAGCAATATATATACATCTTTCTTAAAAGAACATCCCTTAAAATGAAGTGAAAATGTGTTTATTCATAATGAATGTCTCCAGATAAATGCCTAGCAATGGATATCTTACTTTCATCTGTTTAGTAATCCTGCTTAATTATGCCCCTGCTGAAACTGGGAAATGTTGCAGAGAAAAGTGGTTAGGAGAAGCTGAGCATTTGCTGCAAGGTACTCCTGTGAATACAGTAAAAAACCTGCCAGTTCCTCAATAAAGACTGTTTATGCAAAGTCTAATCCAAGGTGTACCTTGCAAATGCATTTTTTGTTGCATGATCTACATTTCCATAGCATTGGCAGAAGACAGATGAGGTCTGCAACCTTACAAGAGAAATAAAGAGAATATTTGACTGAAAATAACATACAGGACAAGTGTGGCTATTTTTAGTTCACAAACTGTCTCTGAATGTGTTGAAATATGGTGTTCAGTTTTTTGGAACACTGATGAAATATACTTGTTGGGTAGTGAGCTGCTCAGGAGGGGAGCATGCTGTATGTGTTCACACAGCATACGACGGGCATTACCAGCAGGTAAAAATTTGTCTGCAATCGAGTGCTTACTATATGTTGTTCATAGTGGTCACTATTAGCACCATGAGTTTAATCGTGTTATCTTCTCATCATTTCTGTTTCCTGCTGATATAACTGAAGCTTCATAAATCTCAAACTTCTAAGGATGCTTTGGGGACAGGGAGTTCTTTAGCTGTATTCTGTGAAATCTGCTATCAATTTAGATTTATTTGCGAAGATTTGCTCATGTTAAAATTTGTGAGTAAGCATGCAACCAAGTGTTAAGGAAACTATGGTTTGCAGGTGTAAGCAAAGCAAACTGGATAAATATCAACAGTATTTTTGGCAATACTTTGCCTTATTTCCTACATTTATTCTGCTTTGACAACCTGCCCATGCGTGTTTTGTTTTCCTGAGAGTAAAGAAAGCAGGCAAATGCACAGACCCTGCTTTGCATTCTGCTTACACTCTCTGAACACGTATATATAACTTATGGGATCACTTATATTTCTTTTCTTGAAACAGACAGCAAAATTTGGACTACTGAAAATGAAGTCTCAAAAATTTTAATGTACCACAAACAGAGCAGAGGGAAGAATGGAAAGCAGCCTTCCCTCCCCTGCCAGCCTCCCCCACAAATTCTCTGTCCATCTGACCAGGCAAAAATTCCTTCCTTAACACAGCTTTGCACTCAGTTTTATCCTGAATGTGTAAGGAACGTGCTCCACAAGGCAACCAATTTCTTGCTACTGGAAGAAGCATAAGAGCCTCCAGTCAAAATCTCATCTGTAGTTATGTCCTGCCTGCAGTGTTTTGCAGCAGAAGCTGACGCAAAATGCAAATACAGACCTGGAGCCTCACAACAATGATTGCAGTTCAGCTTTTCACTTTGATCTTCCAGGAATATTTGAGAAAACTCAGAAAGATTCCCAAAGAATGTGCTGCACTACAGCATCTTACTACCTGTGTTTAAGCTTAAATCACGTTGTATAAACAGAAGTTAGCTATTTACAGTGATCAAAGAAACACATTTTGTGGTTCCATGTAACCTAATGTTTTCTTCAAAAGACAGTTTGTCTGTTAAAGAACATGAGCAGACGCTGTTTAAATGAAACAGAACATATTTGCTTGTATTTCTGGAGTGCTAAACAGCCCTTCTTTTGAGGTGTGAAGTGCCATTTGAGAACTGAGATATTGAACTATTCCTACTATTTTTTTCAAGTGGATGGTTTCAGAGCAACTTTACAAATGCCACCTCAAGGGGTAATTTTAAAAATTGAAAACAAAGAGGCAGCCCCACACCAGTATTTTAGAGAAGATGAAACACCCTTGAAACTTGGAATTTGAATATTCAGCAGGTGGCAACAGACAAGACTTCAGAGGTCCTTTTGAAGCATCCGATAGTGACACATCTTACAAGAGAATCATGGAACACTCTGAATTTAAGAAAGGGTCTTAAAGAGCTAGACTTATACAGGTGACAACTCACAGATGTTACAGGTCTTTGGAGGACAGAGAATTTGTTATGTTGTGCATCTGTACTTTTCATCAGGGATAAAATCATACTATAGTAATAATATAAAACATTTTTTTTCTTTAGTCACCAATTTAATGAACTGTACCCACACACACATAAAGTTCACAGAGCCATTGATTTTTTTCTAATTCCTTCAATTTCATTGGTTATGTTTGTCCTAAGTCCTGAATAGTTTCAGGGATAAACAGCACCACAAATAGTTTTTTCATTTCCTCCAGAAAGCTGAATTTTCATTACTGCTTGTTGGCATTTCAGTTTTGTTTTTTGGGGAGGGGGTTGTTTTTTTACTCAGTTCAGTAAAGCTGTATCAAATTCAAGCTTCCACAGGCATTAAAACCATACCACAGAGGCTATAGGTGCTCTACCCTAGGTAGTGTCTTGTCTATGACGTCAAGCCATCAAAGCTTCTAAGGTAGATGAATCATATTTCTCCTGCAGGTGGTGGTACAGGTGTATGCCATATCCATTGTCCCATAGCTATCTTCACCTTGACCCATAATGATATTGTACCCTGCATGCAGTCTTTCTGCCTCCCTGGTAGTGGGTGCCCACATCAGCATGCTGCAAGGTCCAAGACTGAGCTAAGCCCTCTTTGTTCTTGCAGCCACACTCCTTATGGCTCTGGGGTGGATTGAAACTCCACCTCTTTCATGGCCAGCATCAGCTCATGGGATTAGGCAAGTATGGGCAGAGCCTGAGCTCTACATCACCTTTGGGAATGGAGAGGGAGGGGATGTCCTACTGTGATCTGCTGCTCTTCACCTGTTGCAAATGTAACTGAAAGTCTGACTCATTCCAGTCTCTCCTTCACTGAGCTATGGTTTTGGCAGTGTGAGGAGTACCTGCCAAATCCATGGAGAGCAAAGCAGGGTGACTGTGACACTTGCAGAAGTTCAGAAAGCATAATGGATGATGATTGACACCTAGATGCCAGATGACGATCTACAGGAATAAACAAACAGCAACCAAGGACCCCTATTCATTTCAGCAGAGAGAGAAACGTATCTCAAGCTAGCAGGGAAAATGGTTCTTACAAGCAGAATTTTACCACTTATATTAAAACCAGACTCATTTTGTATTAATCATACTATATAGAAAATTATTCCTGCTGACTGTATGTTATGCCAGAGTACAGTCTGCAAGAAAGAAATTACACTTTTATTAATTGCAAGGAATTCTGCAATCGGGTAGTACATTGTGTAATAGTAACAATGCTAAGTGTTAAACCACATAATTTCTTATGGCTTCTATAAATGATCTAGAGATTTACTTTTTTTTCTCCTTCAGCTCCTGAAATACCTTTTAAACTTTCAGTTAAGCTGTCTGTATTCTGTACCTCTTTATTTTGTGTTACTGTCTTCTATCATGTTTTCTTTTTCTATATACATTCTGCTGTGGGTTCATGCTGTTTGCCACTCCTGCTCAGATGCTTGGTTTGACAAAACAGATTTGCTTAAGTGTAAGTTAAAGGGCTTCACTGGGTGACTGTAAAGTCTTCTGGAGGATACTGTGACCAAAATATTTATTTTAGTGTGACAACTGAGTAATAAAGGTGCTTGTATTTTAATTGAAACACATATTTTTCGTATAAAGAATGTGAACAAATAGATGTGAATATCCCTAAGAATAGAAATGCATCAGATTTATTATGCTAGTAAGAGCACAAATTTTGTCCCTTTAAATTATTTCAGAGTTTGAGTCTGACTGGGATCTAAGTAATGCAAAGCATAGACTCAAAATCAAGATTCAGTGAAGAAATATCAGAACCAGTTTGTGCTTCATACTCAAAAAATCCCCAGCTCGATCATTCAGACTTGGAGCTTGCCTGGGACACAGCTCTGTTCAATGCAGGAGTCCAGAGATGGTCTGCTTCTCAATCTTTCTCTGAAGAGAGATTTATGTTTAGCTATAGTAGTTCTCTCTTGTATTACCTGACTCTGCCATTCAGATACAAATCACAGGAAACAAAGTTAAGAGGGACTGTGTGACCTTCTCTTTCTGAGCAAGACAGTGTCTGTTGTTTTCCTGCATAGACTTCTTGTCATTTTTAACCTCCTCCAGTAAAAAAGATACAACAGCATAATGTCAAGAAGGCTGTTACAGTAATTATCTATTCAAGCCCTGGAAGTTTTTTAGTGTCTAACCTAAATCTTCTTTGCTGCACTTGAATCCAGTGCTTACTTGTTTTATTTCCAGCTTATTCCTCTTCTTTTTATGGCTACTTCAGTATTTTGAAAACTTGCTAATAAAGCCATGACAGGTAAGTGTGGTTCTGTGAGGTATTCTCCACACGCAGACAGGATGGCTAAGGAAGAGAAAGAAAGGGCAAGCAGAATACAAGGGGTACACGTAGCCAGTTTATATTTTTAAACCTTTTCTTGATAGAAGTGGTATGTGCTAGTACGTGACAACTGCTCTTGGTTGGCGATAGAGTTATCTGAAGGTCTAGACAGGTACTGCTAGGAACTGGCAGATTATGCGTAGTATTCTGCTCAAAGAACTCACTTGTTAAAAGAAAGCCTTTCCTTTGTACTTGATTTTTATGGTAGGGAAAAAAAACATAAGCATTTAGGATTAAGTTTAAGTCTAGAATTAGGGTTTGCCTTGGAATGCCAGGAAAAGTGAACTTCAGTTACATCTGGCTTTCTATAGGTTTGCTTTCCTGATATTTGCTGGTTCTGCAAGGGGAAAGGCAAATCTGACACAATTTGTTTGGGAAAGACCAAGAGCTCTTAATTAGGGGTATTGTAATGCTTAGAAACAGAGGGAGGGCTGAACTGTTGTGTAGTTATGTTTGCTAACCTGTCTCACAGGAGCTAAAACTTAATGGATTTGATATATTTCTCCCAATTAGGTCCAATGCCATCATTAAAATCCTCGATTAGCGTATAAAATTCCAGGACTCTGCTTTGGAAGTTAATGATGTATACCAATCTTTTACTCTAGAGTTAATTTCCAATTTAAGGGCTAGAAATACAGTTAAAATAAAGGTAAAAGAAATCAAGAGGGTGCTGAGCTGCAATTATTGCAGTGTTTGGAAAGGCTTGGAAGGCAGTGGCACTTTTTGACCACTTGCATTTCCAAAAATAAAGCTTATTCTTGAACATGAAGCCATGAGAAAAGTGCATACCAGAGACCACTAGATGGTATGTTCAACAAAGTCCTAAAACACAGTCTGACAGTGTCAGTCTAAAGATCAGTTAACTTAGCTAAAGCCAGCACTGATTAGTTAGGTCTTCTTGCATTTCTGAGTCTTAAATCTGACTTCAGACACTAATTTATACTAGGACAAGTGATGGCTACTGCATGAAACTCAATCCTAGCTCTGCATTTCATAGAATCAAAAAATAACAGAATAGTTTGTGTTGGAAGGGACCTTAAAGATCATGTACTTCCAAAACCCCTGCCATGGGCAGAGACACCTTCCACTAGATCAGGTTGCTCAAAGCCCTGTACAATCTGGCTTTGAACACTGCCAGGGATGGGGCAGCCACAGTTTCTCTGGGGTTTTTTTGGGTTTGGTTTTTGGTTTTGTGTTTGGTTCTGTTGTTTTGGGATTTTTTTTTTTTTTTTTTTCAGTAATTTGCATGCATTATTCTGAAAATGGGAAGTCCAAGCAGCCTCTGTTGTTGTGGGACTTAGACGTGTTAATCGACGTAGGCTCATGGCTGTTTCCATCAGAATACAGAGGAACTTAATAAGTTCTGTATATTTCCAAGGTATTTTGCCTGGATTCCAACGTGTATATATGCAAGATCAGTATATGGTTGGTGTTATGGTTGTAAGGGTTATAATTTGGTTAGAATGCTGAAACATAGAAAATTCTGAGCTGTAGTCAATTCTGGGTTTAGAAATGTTCAGTAATATAAACATTAGGACTTGGATGCTAAAAGAAGTAATATGCTAAGTAACTTTCTATCACTCCCATTATATTGCACCTGAGTTAAATCTGGATTTTGAAATGACAAAAGATCAGAATTCATTTTAATATTATGGTTAAACAAACATGTCTGTGCTAAACTTAGGGCAGTATTCTTGGACCTGGGAGATTTTGTTGAGTTTTTTAAGCTACCTTTCAGTCATTGGCATGAGCTAAGAGTGGATATAGTGAAATGTCAGGTTTGTTACCTGTAGTCATTTTGAAACCATTGACTTCCAAAGCTTAATTCTAATCTAAGGTTGCCTCTCTAGGGTTATGAATTGTTCCTATAAGATGTTGAGAGCATATGAAGATTTTTAGTCTAAAACAGTGGACTTCTACAGCAGAAAATGTAACGTAACAAATTTTCAAGTTCCTCATCAGTGAGTCTGCAACACCAAACTGGCCAGAATCTCCTAAATTTATATACCCTAAACTTAACATAAACTGAAACTCCAAGGCACCAGTCTGTTAGAGAGCTAAATTCAATAAAATTGTGTAAGCCTCACTGGAACTAGACACAAAGTCAGGGTATCATAATCCTTCTGATCTCAGCATTGCCCACAACTCCTAACTCCCTTTATTTCCAAGCACACGTAGCTTTAGTTTATACCTAAAAAAATATGGCATTGCTGGCTAAAACTTACCATTTTCCCCTAGTTCTCTAAGGAATTAGCTCTGACTCTAGAATGGTAAACCTGCTTAAAGTTAGCTCCTTTACTAACTCTAGTTCACAAGACAGTTTTGAAACACAATCCTTAACCTTCATACAGCCCCAATCTTATATATAGCTGCAGAGCACTGACCAACTCAGCATATTCCTTTTAATCCTGTCTTAAATTTAGGTCAAGTAATTTTTCCCAAATCGCTGTTAACAGGCAGCATGAGACCGTCTCTGTTCAAACTCCTAACTCTAACATTATTGCCAACTCTACTTTCCACTGTAGACTCCAGCCAGAAATATTTCTTCTCTAAAAGTGTTAGTTACAGGACTCAAAACCCAAATACTGTATATTAAACACTTATTCTACTTCCATTCCAATATAAATGCTCTTCACACACTCATGATCAAGATATTCCTCTGGTCCCTTGAAAAGCTAGACTGCACTTCGTGGGTTACTATTTAAACTTGTATCTATTTACACAGGTACCCTTTCAGGTCTGAAATAATTATGTTTCCTGTTAAGCTGAGAGGAAGAACAGCAGCCAGTGAGAGCTGCAGAGCTATGTGCCCTTTGACTGCATCCAATACTTGAGGTACGCTGGATTGGCCAGTGGTCAAAATGGACAAAGATGTCAGATTGATGTTTCTATTTTTGCTGGTAAATTTGCACCTGTGGGCTTACCCTTGATTGTATGGAGGATTTCTGCATGCATAGCAGGAGAGATAATAATAAGCCTGTGCCAGAAAATAGATACATTTGTATGAACAGGCAATCTATTTGAGAACTCATTCCCTCCATGCACAAAAACAGACCCAAAAGATAGTAAGAGACAAAACCACATTGTGGTTCTCAATATAGAATACAATTATGAAACTGGTAAATACGGCTTCCACCAAAGCAATGTTAATCTCTTTCTGATTGTGATTCATAATAGACAAAAGAAAACCTGTATGTGTACTGGCCAAGACGGAATTATTTTTCTTCATAGCAGCCCACATGCTGCGTGTTTTGGATTTATGGCTAAAATGGTGCTGTTTACACAGCAATATTTTGGCTACTACTGAACAGTGCTTGTCCAGCATCAAGGCTGTCCCCTTTTACCACTCTCCATTCCGTCCGCCCCTCAATCCAAGCAAATAGGCTGGTTGTGGGCAAGAAGCTGTTAGGAGACAGGACCAGGATAGCTTACCTAAACTGGCCAAAAGGTTAATCTATATCGTATAGCACTATGAGCAGCAATAAAGAGGAAGAAAGGAGACAGTTGCCTTCCAATATGGTCATTGTTAATGTCTGGGCATCAGTCTGACGTTGAAAGGTAATGAGTGAGTGCTTTTGCAGACCTCTTTTCCCCCACCCCTTTCTTTCACCTATTGAACGTTCTTTACGTTGATCCACAAGTGTTCTTGCTGTTGGTTTTCCTATTCTCTCTCCTGTCCTGCTGGAGGAGGGAAGAGTGAGCAAGTGGGCGCTTGGCTGATGGTTAGGGCCAACCCACCACAGCATGGTAAGGGGAGGCTGATAATCTGATCAGCTGAGTATGAAATAGTGGCTCCATATATAAATTGAAACCATTATCAGATTACTCTGGTAGACTTACATGGTAGCTTGCCTGCATTTCATAAACCTCTTAATAAATGCACGGGTGGCATGTCTCTGGCATTAGCATCTTTTGCAAAACATATACCCTATCATGAATATCTCGATCAGTAGTTATCTGGCAGCTAGATAATTACTGTAGTCCAGGAAGCTAAGCTATGGAGAGCATGCAGTATAATTTGCTTTCATAGTAAAAGTTGGTATGGATTATTACTCACTGGTTCTGGTTTTCATATATATTGAATTATATATGCTTCTTTTAGGGCTGCAGATAAAGTTCTACTGAATTGACCTCTAGGGCTATTAAAAAAAAATTGTGTGGGTAATACAAGATGAGGAATTTTAATAGCCTCTACTTTATTATTTCTGTCAAACTGTGATTCCTATTAAGTCATTAATACAATAGATATAACTGGTTTCATATCTCCACATAAAAAGAAAATCATAATAACCTAAGAATGATTTTGAAACAAGCTCTGCAGAATGAGTTATTTGTACATTAATGGCTCAGTCTTGACATTTAACATTATTACTTGCTAAAGAATGAATATTTCTGGATAGATTTTTTTAATTTCTCAGGAATAGATGGATGGGCTGTGGATGGGCAATCTTACACTGAATCTTATGAATTTGTTCGGACATCGTGTTCACAGGATTGCAGAGCTGAACTCACTTTTTGAATGGTAGTAAGTGTTCCATAAAATATACAAAATTGCCAACCTGGTAATTATGAACATTTCAGCACAGAAACAAAACAAAAGGTCGCACTTACAGACAGCCTCACTGTATCACTGAATCGTGCAGGAGGAGTTCCAGTTCTAAAAGCTTTTATTTTTCTTTTAAATTTGACTAATCCTTTAAATTATGCCTCCAGGAAAGAAGTTTGCAAACTCAAAGAAAGAATAACAACATTGTAGATACAGTAAGACATAAGGTAGTGAGAAGACAGCGCTGTTCCTGAAAATATTAATACTTCCTAATGAAAAGCCTGCTGCATGATTTCAACCATGGTAGAAGTAGTTTAAAATTGACTTGACCTCATATTGAAAGGACTGCAATCATGAAAGCATTATAGGTGCATCGTTGTTTCATCATTTGTCCAAGTAAAACAACATACTTTGTTGTTTTACTTCAGCCATTTTCTGAGCTTTGTTGGGTAGGAAATATTTCTGTGCTATGGCATTGCTACCAATGTCTGGATGAGCACCACCTGCTGTTTTAAGTGTGCAGCTCTACATTTAAACATACAGTCAACACTGAGACACGCTTTCATGGCTCAGTCTTTCCACCTCCTTAGTTAGACTACTTAGACGAGCTTTTGTAAAAACTAGAAACTGATGTCCTCATAGACTTCCCTAATACAGAACAAAAGGTCAACGTCTTTGTTGTGGTTTAAACCCAGCTGTTGACTAAGTGCCACGCAGCCACCCACTCACCATCCTCAATGGGATGGGGAGGAGAAATGAAAGACTGTAAAACCCTCAGGTTAAGATAAGATCAGATTAATAACTAAAGTACAGGAAGCTAATACTACTAATAGTAATGATAAGGGAAATAATAAGGGGAGAGCATATAAAACTAAAATGTGAAAGAAAAAAAAATTCAATAAACACAAGTTTTGTACAATATAATTGTTCAACACTTGCTGACCAATACTCAGCCCGAGCTGAACAGTGATCTGAGCCGTCCAGGTGACTCCCCCCAGTTTATATTCCCCCAGTTTATATACTGGGCATGACGTGCTCTGTGATATGGAATATCCCTTTGGCTGGTTTGGGTCAGGTGTCTTGTCTCTGCTTCCTCCCATCTTCTTGCACTCCTCCTCACTGTCAGAGCATGAGAGACTGGAAAGTCCTTGATCGGGGTAAGCATTACTTAGGAAAAACTAAAACATTGGTGTGTTATCATCATTATTCTCATGCTAAAGCCAAAACACAGCACTGCACCAACTACTAGGAAGAAAATTAACTCTATCCCAGCCAAAACCATGACAATCCTTCAGTTTGAAATACTGGTTATGGAAGAGTTCCACTCAAAACACAAATTACCAGCAGATTGAATGAAATAAAGTGTGGCAACACATACAATGTCTTGTTTTGGCCATGGGCCACTGCCCCAGATACCTACCACAGCTGGTGGCAGTAAGATGAAAGCTAGGAAATACACAGTTCAAAATGAAGCAGAAGCAAGTGCTCTTTCTTTGCGGGTATTAGCTGCTGTGACCCTCATTTTGTCAACAGCTCCATATAGCACATGAGCATAGGTCGGTAACGTATACAGAATGTGTCAACACTAGAGAACAAATATAGTTTCGGGAACACTGAAGCTAGCACCAAATGCCTGGCTTACAATCTTCATACATCACACCATCATCTCACTTACAAAATCTGTAATGTTGTGAAAATACAAGCATGTGTTATTTTTTTGCTTGCATCAAGACTTCCAGAATCAATATAGAGGCCAACTGAAGCAATACTTTGAACTAGTTATGGAGAGCATGACAGCCCAAAGACAAAGCATTATCACAAAACTGAAAAAATAAACCTTGAAAGATTAAATCACTGTGGTTTATTAACTGTCCTAATTCCATTGAAACAGGACATTGGCACTGCAGTCACCTACTATGCAAACAGAAAATGAATGGCAAGTTCAAGATAGAACTGTGTAAGTAAACCCAAAGCTCCTATAACCAGCTGTGCTTAATTCCTTGAAACAGTAAACTGCAAAACTGCTTGCTCACCATATTTCCCTTAATAAGCATTTCCTTTAATTTTCATTTTTATTCTACTGTTAGCTCATGTATTAAATTAGGATTAGGAAGAAAAATGGCAATGTTTCTGTGTGCTCTTCTGTAGTTCAACTATTCATGCCTGCATATAGAGGACAGAAAAACAACAGACAAGTAGGTATTAAGAGCAGAAAAAGCACTCAGTTGGCATCTCTTTAGACATTTGTAAAGAGAACTTACATGCACAGGAGCTTGATGACTATCTTTTATAAAAAGCAAGTGAATTCGGTGTTTACAGAAGTAAAAGATGTCCTTTGAAAGGCTCACTTTGTACTCAGATCCAGAGAAAGTATGCAAACTCTGATATTCTCTAGGTCTATTGGTCCTAAGACACCTGCTCTCTAATCTTTTATTTCTGAGCTTATATTGCATAGAAATCATGATCCATGCCAGGTTGTCTTATTTTATAAGAATCATGCACAGAGACTGGAACATTACAAGCATCCCGCAAATATAAAAATTGAAATAGAATTTGCAGATGAAAGTGGACCCAGTACCCAAAGTTGTGACATGAAGATCATCATGCAGACTTAGAGCAATCAGCCATGAAGTTTTCTAATATTTTGGCATAAATGAGTGAAGTTTTCCAGAGTATTTTGCTGCAAGTGCATACATTTCTTGGAACAGAACCCAGTTCCAATTGCTCTCAGAAATCTGTATCACCTGCTTTCAGATAATTTACTAGTATTTCCCTCTTTTTCTGAGGTAGGTCCATGGGCTTTATGAGTTATGCTGAGAGGTAACATCTGCTACTGCCCTAACAGAATGATAGCAAAAAATTTTGCTTGTTTTGGCACACAGAAAAAGCTTTTCATTCTGAGTTCATCATTAATCATCTCTCTTTGTGTGAAATTTCTTGCTAGACTCAAAGCAAATATACATTTAAAATATGTATGTTGCAGTGACTTCAGTTGTTTATCATCTGTAGTAAAGCTCAAGCACCCAAGATATGTAGCCTGTTTTTAAATTTTAACACATGCTTTTTAATTTGCTTTTTATTTTTTTTTTTCTCACCTCCACAGACTTTTGTAACTTTTCTAATACAACTGGTAAATCAAAGAAATCACGAAATTCCTATTTTTTTTTTTTTTCAGGTAAATAAGCTAAAACACTCATGAAAGCTGTGAGACAAAAATGCAGTTAAATTTGAATCCTGGTTCCACAAGTGCCTTTATTGAAACTGATACAAACCCAAAATCACAGGTATTCAACGACTTCATTGGAATTGTATGTATAATGCTTGCCTTCATTTTTTTTAGTTTTTCTGGATCATAGCATTATAGATAGATGATTCACAGTGGCAGTGCTCCAGTCAGAGCTGTAACCAGTTGGATTTAGTTATGTTGGACTCACTGTGATGAAGTCTCAAACAAATCTCAATGATAGTTTTCACAATGGACAAGCATCTCTCACTCAAGCTTTTAGGCAAATATTCTTTCAGGCTTTCCTGAATCTTCATTGCTTCAAAGCCTGTGTCACTTTGAAGCTTGCTCTGCAATGTGTCAGTTTGTTTTGATAAGTTTCTTCTTTGAGTTTTGCATTGGGTGAAAATTCGCTTGCATCTGTAGCAATGTAAAACCGAAGTAACCAACCTTGTTTTCGCAGCTTTCACCTAACTTTATTGGAAAATGATGTCATTTGCTTAATTGGAAATGGTAATTTAAAATTTACAAAAGCAATCTAGATAAATTGAGCACAAAATCACCACATTAAATGATAGTTTATAGGTGTATCATTAGCTGCCCTGCCTACCATGGAAGTTAATGTAGAAGTCTTAAATGCAAACATAGCTAACTTTCTACCTTATATAATTTAGAATTTAAATAAACTCTGTTGGCTACAATCAAAGCCATTTTAGACAATAATAGAGGGAAAAATTGAATTGTACAGTACACATTTAGCAGATCAACATTTAGCTCTGCTTTGATCCCTAAATGTCATGTCATAAACAGCTTGTTTAAAATTTTGAATATCTTCCATTATCATCTTCCCTCCTTTTTTCCTTTCATATCATCTCCATCACTCAGCACTCTAATACGTTTACGTTTTCTATGCTTCTCTGGAAAGAACTTCCTTTTTATTGCACGCTTCTCATATGACTCTTTTTCCAGACTTTAATTTGTAATTTGCTTCACCAGCTCTCAAAGTCCCATCAACTTGATTTAATCAAGCATTTATGAGAAAAATTAAATACAAAAGGGAAAAGGACTTTCAAAATTTTCAAGATCAGATGACAGTTTGTTCTGCTTCAGAAATGTTTCTACTGAATGGCTAACAGGGATTCTGGTGGAACTGCAGGCTAACTTTCAATGCATGATGTCATTTTTACATTTTGTGATTCTTCTGGTTTTCAAATTTTCATTTTATTTTTATGAAACCATTGGTAGAAGTCCTTGAAAGCTAGTTCTTTTTGCCATTTCTCTGAAATCCTAGCCACATAACTCACAAGTTGCATGTCATTCATAACATCGGACTACTAATAAATTCATCCTGCATAATAAAGATTGTTCTAAGTACATGAAGCAAAAGGTTTTTGAGACAGTAACAGAGGTGTTTATAGAAAAGTTTTTGTTTTCCACCCTTTTATGTATATAGAGAACCAAATTCCACTGGAACTCACTAATGAATGATTAATGTAAATGTATAGAGCAACAGAAGAAAAATCTGCTCCTTACTGAACAGAAAGACTACCAACACCTTAGGTAGGAAAGCTAAGTATGCAATTATTTACCACCCCAACATGTGTGCTTGTAAAGAAAATAGCAGTATAAAAACGTTCTTATTGTGCTATGCTGAAGGCCTGGATAACTCACAAATCCTTGCTTAGCAGAAGGTTCTTCTCTAGAGGCCTATATTTGTTGGCTGCAGGCAGCAAACTGGCTCCCTCCAACATTCTGCTAGTCTCTAATAAAAGCATTTAAAGAAACTATACACTTTGATGTTAAATAAGTAGAGCCAGGCAGATGTCTCAGAATGAGGGTATTGGATGAAGGGAAGAAAAATGGGCACATCTACATGGCATTGTATACCAAACAACAGAATTTTTTGGCAGTTGTCTAACTACAATGCTAACCAGACCCAGAAGCACAATAGTGAGAGGATATCGGTTGTAGACTACAATTTAATGCAGAAGCTCAGTAATTTTCCAGAAAACTTCCACAAATCAGAAGCTGGATTAGATAGCTGTTTACATCATTACAGGAGGGCTGCATTTATTCAAGGATACTTTTTTTTGGTGTTAGAAAGAATGAAATCTGGCAAAGCTACTTTCCTTTAATGATTTAAAGTAGTGAGAAATGAAATATTTCTAATGCTAGTTTGAAAATGAAAGTTCCCCTTAGGCCCAAAATAATTAATGACAGGATACCATAGTCAGACAATGGGGAGTCTGGAGCAAGGGAACCAGTTTACTGTAACAACATGGCTGATTCTACTGCAGATCAAAAAGATGTAGTGTCATGCAAGATATTTAAGAAGAAACATAAGGAATTGTTTTACCTAAAGGTTTGGTTATCTATAAATTCTCTTCTCTGTAGCTATTTGTCCCGATAAAGAGGCATTGTCAAATGGAATTTGAGATGACAGAGTGTCCTGGGTTTAGCAGTAGCAGTCAGTTTTTCTCCATCTTAGTAGCTGGTGCAGCACTGTGTTTTGACTTTCATCCTGGGAACAGAGCTGATAATACTGATGTTTACTCTGACCAAGGATTTTGTGAGTCTCATGCTCTGCCAGGGATGAGGGGAGGCTGGGAAGAAGCAGGGACAGGACACCTGACCCAAACTGACCAAAGAGGTATTCCATACCAAAGCACGTTATGCCTAGGATGTAACTAATAGTTACTCGGAAGGGATGGGGCACTGCGGAGTTGGATTAGGTATCGGTCAGTGCTCGGTCGGGTGAGGTATGGTGCGTTATCGGTCGGCGGGTGGTGATTTGATGTATTCTCTTCCCTTGTTACTTCCTTTGTCATTATTATTATTGGTTTAGCAGTAGTGATTTGTGTTATACTTTAGTTACTAAACTGTTCTTATCTCAACCTGTGGGAGTTACATTCTTTTGATTCTCCTCCCCATCCCTCCAGGAATAGGGGGAGAGCAAGAAAGGGGGGTTGAGTGAGTGAACGAGCTGCGTGGCTGGGTTTAAACCATGACACAGAGCACAGCAAATGTTAATTTAATGACATTTTCTATTTACTGTGCATAGGAAACACATATTTGCTGGCAATTCAGTACAGCTGTTCTTGAGATTTCTGTCAAAAAATGAAGACATCATGATGGCAATTGTTCTTGTTTTTTTCAGGATTTTATTTCTTACTTTCCCTACTGCAGGCTGAATGCTAGATGTTCATTCTGCTTTAGGAGTGGATAAGAAAGTAGGACTCAACTTTTGTCTTAAAATTATTCCCTGCTTTCCTGGGAAGAAGCCAAAATGATCAGGCTCTCAAATGGCTTGTCATGTTGATTCAATTATCACTTCCTGGGCCATTCTGTGAGCTGAACAATGGAGCTACACAGCTTTGATTTTCACCAGCTCAGTTGGTTGAATGCTGGTGAATGAACAAGCCCCGAAGTACTTTAAAGTGTTGCTCTATCTCTCCTAGGAATGTTCTTCTGCCCAGAACTATTGCAGTATGTTGTGCAAAATCTTTGTCCTTTCTTATGCCATATGGGGATTCACAAATGCTGACTAAACAGGCAGCTGCCTACATACAGCAGATGTAAAATCTTTCTATACCAGTCTAGGAGGAAAAGGGCATTTAACTGGAACTGAGAGTTTTATGGTTTTTACTTGTTTGCTCTTGCAAATATTGACTGGACGGTTCAGCTCAGGTCGTACTTTAAAAAAACAAACCAAATTTCCTGGGTTATATTCAGGCCACATTTGTACTTCAGATATTTTGAATTGTGGTTTTTTACTGTTCCTTGGGCCAAATTATCTGACCACTTCCCAACAAAACCAGCAAGTTTGAACTGGCCTTGTTGATAGGAAGATTAGCCCAGAAAAGTTGTTTATTTTCTTATTTTTGGTTGGACACAATTGGCTAAACTATATTTATACCTGATAAACATGGGAAGCAGAATAGAGCCCTAATACACTATGTTAGGGTCTTAAGAAATTATTCCAAATTACAGCAGCTCTAAGGCTGCCCTAGGTCATGTTCAGGCCAGCTTTAAGCAGCAAACCAAATTATATGCAATATAGCATATATACAGTTCACTTTCATTGATTATTACTACCCTCTGCAACAAGAGGATTTAGGCTGAAAAGATAATCTGTTTCAGTGTGCTGTACATGATAGGGGTCATCCATAAGATGAATTCTGCTGCGTAGTCACAGCACTTCAAGCCCTTTACCTTCCTTATCTTTAATGTCTGACTTTTACATTGAATTGCCGTAGTGTCAGTGGGTTGGATTTCCCCACTGTGATAGATTTCATTTTACAGTCAAATGCTTTGCCCTCATTCCATTACTTTTAAAAATGAGAAGTTCTATTGCTCTTTATTTGTGAACAGTAATCAGATTCTAAACCACCCCACCATACCATAAAGATCTGCTGAGGAATTGGTATCTGGGTCGAGTGTTAATGAACACGTAGAATTAGCAGATGGGGGACTCTGGCAGTAACTGTTGACCTGTCCCTGACCAACTTGTTCCTCTGACCCTTACCTATAATTTTAGATATTTATTTAACTTTTGCTATATTTTACCTCTCTCTCTTCTCCACGCCATCTTTTTTATTTTATAGTTGGAACATAAGTTTCCATGTTTCCTGTCTTTTCAGATTGTCTTCTGTGAGTGTAATGGCAAACAGCTTACTGGTAAGAGGAAAACCCTCAAGTGTTGGAACTTACATAGCTGTGCACTGCATTTAGGAAAGTGAGACTTCAACACCTATAGTTTAGTCTGAAGCTTTATAAACTGCATATGAATCTTCTGCATCTGTATCCTTTAGTACTGGAAATATTAATTGCAACGGGTTGCTCACCTCCATATGAGATTCTCTGGAGTAGCCTTTCATATTTTCATGTTGCAGTTAAAATTATGCTACTTTGACATTAGTAACACTTTTATTTCCCCATGGTAACCCTTTCTAGATATTTAATAACCTTAAGAGGAGATTATTATAGGAAAATTACATAAGCATATACTCTTGAAAGCTTAAAATGGTTAGGATCATTAGAATGGAAAGAAAGGCCATACAAGAAACCTGAAAGAATAGTCAATACTGATAATGGTTTTCTATATAAATTATTTTAATTTAGTCTTAGCCAGAGATTTTTTTAGCAGTTAACATCATTAAAAGACTAAGCCATTCATCAGGAGTTATATGTTTAGTTTTCTTCTGGTGATATACATATATGCAGGTGGTAATAAGGCAAATAAAAGTAGCCTACTACTTTTGTCTTCACAGTTCTCTCCTTTTCTGTACCACGGCTTTCTCAGCTGGAAGATCAATGATTTTCTACTCTCCTGTCATGTCTACAAATTATCAGTTATCGAACAACAGATAAACTGTCTGAAGTCACAAATTTGGGCCTCTTAAATATGATTATTCTGAGGGACTTTAATAGATCTTCCAACTACAGTGTTTACATTTGTGTCACTTTTTTTGTAAATGTTCTGATAAACGAATCCAGTTTCAGGAAAATTTACCAAAGCAGTCATTTCAAAGAGAGAATTGCTAAATATAATTACGAAAGAGAAGTTTATCCTTTCTAGCTATAAATATTCATGCCTGACTAAATTGAATATACTCACTCAGAAATGAGGCAGAATCATGTGATCTATGTGCTGAATCACCTCAGATTCAACTATTCCATGGTGAATACTGTATAATTATGTAAAATACTGACTCTGGTCTGTCTAAAATACTAAGTTAAAAATCAAATGCTTGAGGAACTCATGCAGTATGCCTGAGTTTGTCAGTTTTATTACTAAGGTTTGTTTCCTGGACAGCATTATGAAAATATCACATCAGGACAGACCAGGGACAGACAGCAAGAATCTGCAATTAAAAATATTTGTTACTTATATTCTCATAAATACATAGTGAATGCTGCCCTAGAATCACATGACAATACAAGTGCAGAGAAACTTCAGGTCTCTTCTCCAACCTCCTGCTCAGAGCTGGACCAGCTCAGAGATCTGATAATATTCCAGGGTGTTGTCCAACCCAGTATTGAAAACTTCCAGGGACATAGAACAGCACAATCTCTTTAGGCACTCTGTTCAACTGCTCAACTTTTTTCATGATCAATCTTTCTTTGTGTGCTTTCCATTCAGTCTGAATATCTCCCTGAAATCTCTCATTTTATGCCCATTTCCTCTCATCCTCCCACTA
>JBCJKH010011514.1:0-59415 GCA_039877255.1 Loriculus beryllinus | reverse complement strand
CTCTAAGCTTTTATCAGGTCTAACATCCACACACACATATATATATATATATATATATATATATATATATTTATATATATATAAAAAAAATCAAGATTTACTTTAGTTATAAAGCTCTACCTGGCCAAAATGTGAGGTAGCCAAGGCCCCTGTGATAATCCTGAAAGCCTGAAGTGCAATATTTGCACCATCTGGCAATTCCATTATGGTAGTTGTCTCACAGAGTTCACTCAGATGGGACATTATTTAGCATGTGTGCCCAGTCTCCACTAACTACACCCTCTGCCTCCACCAGGGCTCCAGCTCAGAGACCTGTCTTCAAAACAAAGTCACTGAGCCCCTGGAGTGAGTCTGTTAGTGTTGTCAGGGCTGTGTGTTTCATTTTCAGCTGCCTATAGCAGTGATGGCATTATAAATCTAAACCACTTTCTTATCCATCCAGCATGAGACTGAGAACCAGAACCTGGCTGCAAGAAATGTTTGATATCCAGGCTTCTTTTTCACTGGCGTCCATTGTCTATATTATCTCATTTCTGCAAAGCCTTATTCTTTAGTCAAAATTCAGCCCATATTCTTTTGATCAATCCTGCTAAATTCGTAGTAAGATGACCCTGGATACATCTTCCTTTTCTCCACATCTAGAACAGTTTCTTTCAGATGCATTTTGCTTTTTAAGCATTAAGAGGTACTATGAGGAACTGAAAAGTCATGGTGAAAAATCCCAACCAGTGCTGGCTCCAGTGGCATTGTGATGGGAGCAGACTGCATCACCGTTATCAGCCTGTTGGCTTGTTGGCCACCAAAAATCACCAGTAACCTCTAGACTATATAGCCCTGAAAGGTTAGGGAGGTCAAAATCTTGCTACTGTTGTTGTTACTTCTCCAATTCAGCTGTCTGGGCGATGATAAATAAGAGTGGCAACAGGGCCTGGCTATACATAAAAGGTTCACAGAGCTTCCAAAGCTGCTGGAAGGGCACAGGAAATTCCCATGGGGAAGCAGTTCAAAACAGACTTTGCAACCTACCATCAGAGCAGTCATCCCCCATGTAACCATCCTCACAGACACACCGTCCATCGACGCAGCGGCCCACATTGTTGCAGTCATTAAGGCAGGACTGTTCTCCACAGTCCTCCCCTCTGAATCCCTCATGGCACACGCAGCGCCCATTGATGCAGCGCCCGCGCTGGTGGCAGTCATTGGGGCAGGACAGCTCGCCACAGTCCTCCCCTGTGAAGCCATTGTCACACTCGCAACGCCCTTCCACGCAGCGTCCACGGCTGTGGCAGTCCTCGGGGCACCGCAGCTCCCCACAGTCCTCCCCTGTGTACCCTTCATCACACACACACTGCCCATTGACACAGAGACCTCGTTTGTGGCAGTCGTTGGGGCACCTCAGCTGGCCACAGTCGTCCCCAATGAACCCTTCATGGCACACACACTCCCCGTTGATGCAGCGCCCGCGGTTGTTGCAGTCACTGGGGCATCGCAGCTCGCCGCAGTCCTCCCCAATGAACCCTTCGTTGCACACGCACTGCCCGTTGACGCAGCGCCCGCGGTTGTGACAGTCGTTGGGACACCGCAGCTCGCCGCAGTCCTCACCCAGGTACCCCTCATGGCACACACAGCGCCCGCTGACGCAGCGCCCGCGGTTGTGGCAGTCGTTGGGGCATCTCTTCTCACTGCAGTCATCCCCCACGAAGCCCTCATAGCAGACGCACAGCCCGTTCTCGCAGCGCCCATTGCCATTGCAGTTGTTGGGGCAGGTCAGCTCGCCGCAGTCCTCCCCGGTGAAGCCTTCCTCGCAGAAGCAGGTCCCATTGACACAGCGCCCGCGGTCGAAGCAGTCGTTGGGGCAGATGAGCTCGCTGCAGTCCTCACCGGTGTAACCCTCATCGCAGACGCATTCATTATCCACGCAGCGCCCGCGGTTGTGGCAGTTGTTGGGGCAGAGGGGCTCACTGCAGTCATCGCCGGTGAAGCCCTCGTGGCACACGCATTGCCCGTTCACGCACCTCCCATGCACACTGCACCCCCGGGAGCAGAGCTCTTCGCTGCAGTCTGTGCCTGTGTACCCCTCAAAGCACACACAAACGCCATCGATGCACTTGCCTTGGTCGTTACAGTCGGACGGGCAGGAGACCTGGCTGCAGTCCTCACCCGTGAAGCCTTCATTGCAGATGCATCTGCCCTGGACGCAGAGGCCCTGGTTGAAGCAGTTGTGTGGACAGGCTGGTTCAGAGCAGTTGGGACCTTTCCAGCCAGGCTCACAAACGCAGCCGCAGATCTCAATGCTGTAGTTGCCGTGTCCACTGCAATAGGGTGTTGTGTCCAGGCGACCTGTACCAATGATCCAGAAAACCAATTATTCCCCTTGGCTCTGGGATGCATTAGGCCAGTGTGGCTCAGACCACCTAAAAGTGGCCTAATGCTCCTAGCTCTCTACAGGATATAATTTCCAGAATCACCAAAGCTTTTAAATGACAATAAATCATTCTTTTTCCAGTGAGATTCACTTTACCAGGGATGCTTTAATTCACACTGATGCCAGAGAAGAGCCCCTGCCAACTATTTGCTTAAATGAGGATGCTGGATTCCTCTGCCCTTCTCCAAATCCCTCTTCCACTGACTGAGCAGCTTTCCCGACTGCTTCATTAGGGCTTGCACCACGAATCATTATTCCCCAACTCACTTCCAAACATAAAAAGCCAGGCAGCAATTGTATCATCAACTGTGAGACCAGCTTTGTGCTCTGAGGGACAAATTAATACTGAGAAGACCCACGTTTCTCTCTTGTACAACCAAGCCCTTACTTTTTTTTTCCCCCTCCACTCACGACTTGTGCTTGTCTATTGCCTTATGTCCAGCTGTATTTTTACCAGTCTCTCTTAAAGAAAACTTTGAAGCGAGAACAGTTACCTTGGCAGCTTACTCAAGGGGACAAAATGTGGAGCCAAGAGCTTGAACTGCATGAGTTTTAATCTCAACTCCAACACAGATTGTCACCATGCCCAAGCGCTGTACATGCTCAATGCCACAGCTACAAAGCAGCCCAGGCAGACTTCTGACCCACAGATTCATAAACCAGCAAAACTGTGAATGAATGGATCTTGCAAGCTGGCCAACTACATTCCTAGTTTTGATTAAGTTTCAAATTCAACAGGTTGACTTTTACCCATTCTTGAAACAGATTTGAGTATCTACTCTAAACAAGACGCACAGCCGGCACAAGAATTTCTCCAAGAGCAGCTCCCTCCAGTCTGCCTTACCTTCTACTGCCTGGGAATTGGGACAGCATCCAGCCCCGCTGGCACACTGCTCTCGTAGGGAGGATACCAGCCCCTCCAGCTCCTCGAGTCTGCTTAGCAGATCCTTAATGTCTGGGGCAGCTGCACAGCCGCAGGCTCGGCGGGGAATGTTAATCCGGTGTGTGAAGACAATCTGGTTCTCCTCATTCACCGTGTGCTCCTCGTAATTCTTGACGGGCTCAATTTCCGCCTTCAGGTCTGCATCACCACTCGCTGCATCCAGGTCCACGGAGCAAAGGGAGCCAACAGGCAACTTAATGTTGTAGACGTGGTTAAAAACCACAGGCTGATTATCCTCTGGCAAGGTCACGTTCAGCCCAGTCTCCCGTTTCTGTCGGATAATTCGCTTGATGAGTCCACCACTGACATGCTGATAGAGCAAAGCCAAAATCGCACAGGATAAAACCTGGGTGGGGAGTCCCATGGCGGTGTTTAGGTCCTTTTCAAAGCTGATAGAGTGTTATATACGTTTGGCCTTTGTATTGTGGAGCAGGAATTGGAGAACCAGTTCAGACCAAGTTGGATATCCTTTCCTTTCCTGGCAGACTTGTTCCCTACAAGAAGAAGCAGCAGTGTAAGGGATGAACCGCAGGTGCACCCTGCACTGAAAGGCCTATGACACTGAATGTGTGCTGGTGTCCTTAAAGAGCACCTTTAAGGACTGGAGTGCTACTCAGTGTACCATCTCACTTCACCCGAGCTGCTGAGCTTGCTCTCATATATAACAGACATTACCCTGTTTTCCAGGATCTCAAGACATGACATGAATCTGGAAGGAAGCTACTATTATTTCCAATTTAGAGCAAATATAGTGTAATATGGAAGGTTTAACTGCCTCAAGCAGAAGACTAGGGCATGGAAGCTTGCTGAGTCTCATCTCAGCAAAATAACTATTTTCAGACAGAGATAGATAAAATAAACGTGTTCTGTCATAATTCAGGTATATAACGTTAAAAGTCTGTATTTCCTTCACTCTTGAAGGTTATTGAAAGCTGGCTCACAAAAGAAGCTCAAGACATTGTCGAAAGTTATATCAACCCTAAAAGCTCATTGCAGCCCTTTTCCATATGCTTTAAATTACTCCAGTTGCTTGGGAATCTGAGCTCCAGGGCTTGTAGCCCAGTAACAAGTTTCACTATACTGATGATTTGTCTACAGGATGTTGATAAATGGAGTTCTCTGGAGAACACTGCTGGTTGAAGAGTCTACAGTCAGTGCTCGTATCATAGCTACCAGTATTTTAGCAAAGAAGTAGTGAGACACAACAGGAGACTCCAACACAGGGGACAGACTATAAGAAACAGCAGTGTGTACACAAAAAAGGGAGAGGAAGAGAAGGAAAGAAATCATTTGATCATCTAAGTCTTTCAAGAGCGGAACCTTTACATCAGTACAAGTGTAACACCTTTTAGCAACCTTTTCACTAGGCAGCATTTCCCACTGTCTGACATTTCATCAGCTGTAATACAGCAGTTTGCTTGCAGTTACAAGCACCTGGCTGCACTGCAGTAGCTCTTCCTGAAACTCATTCTTTTCACTTAGCTACAATACTGCCTCTTCCTCCTCAGTCTGTATCTGTTCCTTTCAAATATCAACCAAGGGAGCTGAAGGACAACTACTGACTTGTGTGCAGAGTCAACCCTTCAGCAGGTAGAGAACCAGAAATAGCAAATGGACTGACTAAACAAGCACACCTTAAAAGTGTCACCTTAGCATTTGTTTTCCCTTATACTCCCACAACAGCTTAGTTAGGTGGTTAGTTCAGTGACTGTGCTTTCACTAGTTGTAAGTTAGCGATATACCAGTAATGTAGAAAACTTTTGTTCTCCAAACAACACTCTTTTGATGATAATTAATTTGTCAGATGAGAAGCCAGCTTCTTCCACCCTTCTGCTCCCCCCAAAGCACAAAGGTAATATTTTCCCATGCTACCCCAGCTGTCTTTGTGAAAAGATGACAATAATACATCAGACACTTTACTGAAGTTAATGCTTTTTTTAGACAATGCTGAGCTCATAAAAAGTGTATTTCACCCCTTTTCATTGGGGAATAAATCAGAACTAAACAAGCAGCAGTGGAGGCTTTTTCTTGCCATGGAAAAGCATTCAGCTTTAAGCCATTTCTAACACCACATTTGATCAAATATGTCTTCAAAAACCCTGTCTTCATCAGAAGAGATCACAAGGTCACTAATAAAGAGTAACAGAGACAGACATAGCCCAGGTCTCATCTGTGACTCAAGCCAACCCATAAATTGGGTTACAAGTTCATGAAATACTTTCAGGGCAGTATCTGAAGTGGGATTTTTACTCCTGAGAACTCCCACATGAGGTTTGCTCATTGCTGTCGATGCAATGAGATCCCATGAGCTATCCACTTCTTGCTCTGAGAAGTGGTCACATAAGCTAAAATCAGTGCCTAATCCTCAAGTAGTTATTTAGGGGACAGGCTGCTTGACAGATGCACCACCAAGTGAAAATGGAACAAACTGGAAGCAGGTCTGCATCTAATTCTCACTGAATTTTAGTGAAAGTCGAGCATCGATTCCCTTATGGCTTCTTTAAATATCCCAGCCTACAAAAACTTGGACCTTGACCAAACCAAGAAAATTGATTGTAGTTTTTCTGCTGCCTGGTGGGAGTTCACACATCGTTTCATGACAGTACAAACTGTTGTTTTGTTAGTATGCTAGGAAAATGAAAAACCTACTTCTGACAAGAGGTGCTGTCACTGTTGTCTTCACTATTGTGAAAGGAATATGAACACCATTACTTCTACTGGAAACTCATTTCATTAGAGTCAGCCAAACCTCTCAGCCTACAGATGATACTAAAAGACTTAATGTACCTGGGCTGAAATTTATGAAGAAGCATTCCCCAGTATTTAATCTGACCTCTGTGTTTTGACACCTAGTGTGATATCAAGCTAAATCAGATCAGATTCTCATTTGATCTGACAAGGACCCATCCAATTAGCTGAGCTCCATTCCTCGATCTGAGATTTACAAAATGAGACACCTTCATTTGATTATTTATATATTAGCCATATTTTTGGCTGGAGGAACAAAGGTGACATCCTTCTCTCCAACTCCTATTCCTCAAACATATCTAAACAACAGCTCAGACCACAATGGACTACCCAGGAGAGGTTGTTAGAGAGAAAAATGGAGGCTACAGCAACTGCTCCTTCATCTACTTTCTTTCAGAATGGTTCATGGAGGTTGCATTTTAAACCTGCTAATTGGAGACATCCTCTCAATACCTGCTTTGCAGAATCAGCTCCTGGATTCTTTACAAGCACCTAAAAGTCTTGCAGCAGGAGTTTGCAAAAGATGACCCTTCTCATGAATTTTACCTTGCTGTAATGCAGACAAAAGGAGATGGGTGATGTTTGTACTGTATCTCTCAGGTACGTTGGGAACCTTGTATGACTCAGAATGTGTCCAGTTTTGACAAGCAGTTTCTATAATACAGAATATAACTCATCTTAATGGACTGTGCCCCCCTGCTGTCCTGACTACAACATGACTGCTCCAAAAATGCTGCAGTGATTAGGTGGTTGATCTGCAAAATGTTCTTCTAGTCATGCAAAACAATAAAGTCTAGAGCCCATGTTCTCCCAGTCTGACCACTGGCATATTCCCACAGCCATCACCCTCACCGGGCAAGAGTTATCTTTTACTTCCCTCTTGTTCCTATATAATCCCTGTTATTATATAAATTATAACAGAAGGTGCTATGGCCTCTCACATGTCTTTAATTTCCTTGATCAGCAGTGACTGAATTTTGCAGTCCAATCACCTACTGACTTGCATGCTGGCATCAGACAAAAAACAGATCCAAGAGTATCTCACCTGGAGTCACTGTGCGTTATCTTTGTTTCCAAGAACACCTAGGTAGCCTTCCCCATCTAAGTAGAACCTGAGTACAGCTTGTGCAAGTAAAGGCTGAGTAATGAAACCTTGGACCACTAACACTGGATGCACCAGCTATCATCCTAAAAACACTTTTTGTTTGCTTAATTGTGGAAGATCTTCCTTACAGCACATTAACTTCACGAGTGATGTAGCTGAAATGACCGATCTATGTGCCCAAGATAGAGATGCCAGTCCCTCTCTCTGACACATGTGCTTTCTGTATCACTGTGACATGGGAAGAGGGCATCTGGCAATGGCTCAGCCGCTGTGGCAGCAGTGGTGTTGAAAGTTTGGGATCTTTGCAAGGAGAGTTGAGTTCAAGTTAGAAGAGTATGAGGATAATCCATATTTTTTTGTCCTAGCCACAGGCTGAACTGTTGTATCCTTACTACTCCCTCCACCTTGGCTGCCTCACAGCACGTAACTCACTTCAGAGTTTTTTGGCCTACTATGAGAATTAGAGACTATCACTTGAGAAGCTATGCAGCACCAGCTGACACAGGAAGAGAACCAGGAAAACAAACATTTTCCTTCTCTTGTGGAAACACTTCTCCAAAGAGAAAAAAAAAGAGACCATTTCTAGAAAAGCCCTGATAAAACCCTGATCACTAGCTACTCATGCTCTTGGTACTATCTGATGGAAATAAGATAGCCTGTCAATAGCACAAAGGAAAGGAATCATTTTCACTTCCATTGCAGCCCTTTCTTCCAAGGACCTGAAAGCACATCATGGTCTGGCTGTCAAAAGCTGAAAAAGGATTACAATTATTTTTTTGTTTAGACATCACCTCCCACCCCAAGACACCAGAGCTTTTTCAGGACATTCCCATTAAATTAGAAATGTGTTTCTTAATAGGAAATTTTCAATCCATCTTGAAACCCCCCAGGAGTCCTGACTGCTGGGGAATACTGAGCAAAGGTAATAGAGGACTATTTTCCTCCCCCCCCAAAGACACATTTGTTGTAAAGCAGCAGGTGTGAGAAACTAAATTAGTATTTGTACAGTTCAAATTCCTAGTGAACCATTCGAGCCTCTGTTGCAAATTCAGGAGTGGCAGAGCTGTGAGATGATTTGTGGGTATGTGGAGTGATAAATATGCAGATAAGAACCCTGCGATTTTAATCAAAGCAGATTGCAGCAATGGAGCAATGGAGGTGCTAAAAGTACCTCAGCTGTCCTTCTTAAAGCAGGCAGAAGGCTGATGAGAGTTGCTCAGATACCCCATACATGTCATGACTTGGAAATTAGACTTGAAAAAGGCAGAGAAAGAAAAACAGGAGATAAAAAAAGGAAACAATTCCTATTTAAACAGGTACTTCCAACGTTACAGAAGGGGATCAACTATTGTCAGCATTTACTGGATTCAATCACCTCTCGTTAAAATCTGCATTCAAGCAGCAGGTACTGCCAGAGAGAGGGCTGAGAGCCACAGCCCTCTACAGGAACCACAGAAAGGTGCATTTTGAGGTTTGTTAATTGCTAATCCCAGGAGAGTTTTGTGTGATCTGTTAAGTGAGGAAACTTCATGGTTCAAGAATTCCCACCAAGGTGTGACCTGGTCATCTGTTCCCTCAAGACCATGGTATCCAGCAACGCACGTGCATAGGCACTGGCACCATGGTGTTCTTCTCTTTATCTATTGCCATATAGACAAAAGATGTCAGGAATGTGCTCTGTGTCCTGGAATACTCCCTCTTTGCAAACATGGAGAACATGTGCATTTTCCACAGGGAATACAAGCAGTGCTTTTACACAGGATTACTAAAATTAAACTGTCAGAGCACATTTTTGCAAGGCTTTTCAAAAGATGCAGCCTTTTAAAGGAAAAGCACTAATGGAGCTTTGCCAAGAGCATGCGACTCTCGAGGCTCCAGGCATCTTCTCAAACACAAACGGATTAAGACTGAAGTAAATTGAAATGTTCTCAATGAGACTGAGGGAGTGTGAAAGTTTTAACATGGCAAGCAAAAACACAAACAGTTCTGACCCCTTCATCTTTCACTGCTGTTTCCATACAATCATAACTACAGAAAATCATTTTCTTTCCATTCCCAATTCCAACAGGGAAAAGGAATCAGCAGGGATGCTCAGTGTAGGTCAAACTAGATTAAATCACAGTGGAGAGGAAAAATTCATAGCAGTCCTAAACTATCAGCACTGAATCTTTCCAGCAGAAATAATCAAAGCCAACTTGTTGCTGGTTTTTTTCTTTTTCTCTATTTACGTTGTATTCATCCTAAGGAGAAGTATTTTAAGGCAGCCAAATCTAGAGTAATTCCAAAAACTCCATTGTGTTCCCCAAGGTTCACAGAAACCATGTGCACAGTGTGATTCTTTCAACACCACTTAGACATCACAGATGCAAACGGGTCCTTGGGATGTGAGGCTCCAAAGGGAAATATTCATAATTCAGAATTTTTCCTCATAGTCTTAAACGGACCTCATGAAGAGAGGAAAAGAGGATTGTAACTGTCAAAGAAGAAAGAAACTGATTCCCTCTTTCTAACAGGTAAAATGCAGTTTGACAAGCTCTAATACATCCAGCTTCCAAGTTACACTGTGAAGACTTACCTCTAATCTATATTCAAACAACTTTGTTTTGACCTCCATGGCCAGCTGATGAAGAAAAAGCATTCTGCATGTACTCTGCAGTTTTCTGTATAAGAAAACCCACATCTGGAAAACCCATAAACAGCAACAGATCCAGACTCAGTGACACCCCCATTTAATAAACATCGAAATGCACAGGCACTGATTTGAAGGCCTTTGCCACCCCGCCCTGCTCCAGATTTGCTGACTGAACCTCTTGCTGGAAGTTAAAAGGAAAGAAAAGCATTAACCAAAAAAGATCTTTCTGTCTGTGGATATCCAACAACAGCAAAAAAGAGGGAGAAAGTACCCTCTGTAATAAATGCATGGAGAAAGAGGCAGAGAGGAACCAATTGGGAATGAAGTTCTAAATAACATTTGTTTAACTAGAATAATGTGATGTCTGGAGATACAAGTTGGTACAGGCACTAAAATCTGCTTTCTGTTACAGAAGTGATTTGGTGATGTCCATAGCCCCAGATCAAGGGCCCCATGACATCCATGTGTGGCGTAGGTGTGGCAGAAAGCCTTTTCTCCAAAAGGATTTTGTCATTATAATGAACAAATGCCATTTGTCCACTTTAAATATGGAAAACTGAGACACAGAGAGCTGGCATGGAGACACTCAAGCTCCTAGAAGCCTCTGCGTTTGGACCTAAGTTTTCTACTCACTGCAAGACTGATTAAGCTGATATCTCTTCTGAGTCCCGTCACAGTGTTTGAACACAGAGGTTCTCAGAGGCATTTTAGCACCTTACAGCACCAAACCCTGACACCATCCTGTCCTTTTCATGAGTCTGCCTTCAACACTTAAACTCTTCTTATTTAAGGGCAAACTGGCAGTGTATGCTTGATGTGGATAAGCACCCATAACCCAGACCTCTGCATAGACCCTGAAGCCACCTGTGTTTCATTTAGTGCTGGTTCTGCATGTTTAAGAGCAGCCCTCTTCACAGGAGGGAGAGCACTTATAACTAAGGGCACCCTAATGCAGAGAAGGGCACTGATTTGCATGGTTAATTCATAGTTGATTTCTGAGCCGTCATAAATCAGGGTTTTCATGCGCAGAATGCATCCATCAGCAATTCTGAGAGCCTTGCCCACACCACTGGAATTAGCACTAAAAACAAAACAACTTTTAGATTACCATAGATGCACCCTAGAGCATCCTAGTGATCACTAGAATTGCAATGACATTTATACCTGAGATTGATTCAAAGAACAGCAATTAAAACAAACACATAGATACTTTTTGCCCCATCCAGCCCCTGAGTTCCTGCATTAAACATCCCTTAGCTAAGAGTGAACTCTTCACTCCAGTTAATTTATCACCTTTGGCTTCAGCTCTTAGATGATGTTTTCTGTTTCAGGGAAGATGTCTAGTTACTGGTTCACAAGATTCTACTGCGCATCATCTTTAAATAAAACCTGCTGTTTTCATTTTAGCCTCTGCCCATTCTACCTTGGCTGAAAAACTGAATATAGCAAAGTTTTACCAAGGCTGTTTGGAAAGAATTTTAATTAATTGCTTTGTGTATAATTTAGAATTTAGCAAAGGCTCATATTTCAAAGCCATCAGCATGACAGTGCCACAAAAGGAGAAGGAAAAATAACCCACTGAAGCCAACATCCATAAAAATGTGAAAGAGCTATGGTAAATTCTGAATGATAAGCATATAAAGGAGCCCCATGAGAGACAAAACCTTCTGTCGTACAGTGACTATTTGGAGTTAAATTAGCATAATTATTCCATTATAAACGACTTTGTACTCCTACCCATGGCAAATCTCTCTAGGTCTATCCTTGTTCAGGATCTCAGAATGAGAACAGACCTTTCCCAACGAAAAAGCAAGTTTGGCTGTTTTTCAAAGCAGAGCAAAAGTTCAAAGATCAGAGGAGGTGTTCTTCTGGTAGCAGTAACACCTTTGATCAATAAAGTATGAAATACAAAGAGCAAATCTCGTGAATTAAAGGAAAAATTAAGTCAGCTAAGAGAAAATGGCTACTGAACACATGCAATAGTTAACCAGAAGTGCCAAACAGATTATGTTTGAGGTGTCTGCATTGACAGGATATTAAACTCAACAACCAAGAGGTGCCTTCCAGTTTCACAGTCCTAAAGGCATTTTTGATTTATGTTTCTTAGTAGTTACCTGCCTGCAAGAAGAAACGTAAAGAAATTCTGCCTGAACACACTGCTGCTATTGTGATTTCATCAAAAGAAAGGGAGCACAAACTCAGAGGAGAGCCAGGTTTGTAGAAATGACAATGTGCTGGGACTTGCGAGAGCTAGCATCATTCCTAATTTCTGGCATGAATTTAGCCAAGACAATTATCATCCTGATTTCTAATAGGAAGATTTGCACCCTAAACAAAATGCAACTAAACTTAATTACTTCATTTTTTTTTTGTGTTTCCAATTGTTCCTCAAGAGAGATTCTTCAGTTTACCCCTATAAAGACCTTTCCTGCCATCAATTTTTTCTGCCTAACTTCATGCTAGAGGTTGTCTCTTAATGCTTCTATATACTACCTACATAAGAGGAAGCCCTAATTGTGTTAAATAATAGTGGCCAAGTGGCTACAGTTCTTAACAAGGTTTAATCACAGCCACCTTCTAAATAGGCCACAGGTAGACAGGAGACAACAAGACTGATGGTGAAAAGGACAAGTGAGATGCCTTTGGAAATTATACAATCTGGCTAGAGCAGAGCTGCTCTGAAACAACCACCATACTCTTTAGGGCTGCTGGATATAAGATATTTTTGTTAAGGCCGTGCTTACACAATTATTTATAGAATAAACTCAATGCTACCTTTGGAGCTGTTTCAGAGCTCAGCCACCATCAGAGGAAATTAAAAACCAAACCCCTCCACGTAGCTTCCTGCTGCAAACTTCACAAGCTTGCACATTCAGGCTGTCACGCTATAAGCAGCCTTCAGTCCCTTGAAGAAATGTAAAGGCACAGTATGTATTGTTACATGATACACTCAAAATGCTTGAACCCTCAAAATAAATAGGAAAACCTAAAAAAAATAAAAAAAAAGGGTTTGCAACATCAGTTCTCCCACCAACAGGTATCACAAGTGTTACACAGAATTCACATGTACAGCATCAGACCTGAAGAAATAGGCATCTGCTGAATCCTAGAATATCTCAGCTTCCCTTGGCTTGTGCCAGAGCTTAAAGGCTATTTAAACACAGTTGTTTATAGGAAAAGCATCCAAGCTACATAGAGCCAGCCAGGCTCAGGAAGAGACCCCTACTAAACACAGGAATCAAAAGCTCTAAATAACTCATATTTGGTACCACCAGAATTAATAAAATGATCTGAGTTCAAAATGAATTAAGATAATTGCTGAGAGCATTGATGTGTAATGCAGAATTAATCAGGCGATGCTCATAACTGGGTGTTTAATCTCTCATGTAATATACTGTTAAATGTGCATAATTAGAAACAAATGATACATCTAAGCCTGAGCTGCAGATGTGCTGCCCTCCAGCACGCTTGTGGGCTCCCACCTATGGATAATGTGCTTAATACCAAATATGCCTCCAGCTTGTGACTTGGCAGGATCTTGCCTTTATAGCTTATTTTACTTCAACACGCTTCATCAGCCTTTCCTGTCTTTTCTTGGACACCCTACAGTTTTTGTTGCTATACCTCGCCCAACAAAAGCATGCCAGGGTGGGAAGCTGCACTGCTCTCCATGTCTTCCTCTTCATTCACGCAGAATACAAGCTGTTATTACATCCAGACTGAGATTTCCAAGGATCTGGCTAGAAATTCACACACTTCCTGAAAAGTGCCTACAAAACGGATATCTTAAGGATGTTGATGCTGCCCATGATTAGGTGCTAGAGGCCCTGACAGCACAGAGACAATATATTAGTGTCACTTCGTATGTATTACAGGACTGTGTGCCACCCTCTGGCAAAGGGTTAATTTGGGGAGTGCTGTGTCTGAGCCCACAAGCATTCCCAGAGGCAGCTCCTGGCTGCCAAGGCTCTCAGCACCCAACAAAACCAAGACAGACAATAGGAGCTGTGAGTGAAAACCAGACTTGCTCCACGACTGCAAACCTGTGCCAGAGCTCACTGGTTCCAGGAGGGCAATGGCCCAAAGGCACCGTCCAGCCAGCAGCTTTTGAGTGCACAGCAGGCTATTTGTGACCAGGAAAATCTGCCTCTTGTGCTGTATTTCCATACACGTTTAATCCCAGTGACTGAAGAAGACATTGGCAAAGCATATGCCCTGCGAATGGAGGTGAATGAAGCACTTCACTGCAAATGGAGCTTAACATTTATTTTGGGTGTGCGGTGGAGTCTGAATTCATGTGATAGAGTAATCCTGAGTGAGGTCATGTGTTCCTCTGAAGGGGCTTTTTGTACCCCGGGTTAGTTAGCAACGCTTTTTCTGTTATCAAGCATCTGATTAAACTCACAAAAGAAGGGGCTTTAAAAAACAGTCTCAGGCAGAATTGAGAAGTGAATAAATAAATTGGTGGGTTTGGGATTGGGTTTCTTTCTTTTCATTTTATCCGACAGGAAAAGGAGATTGGAATAAGATGGGAAAGGGGCACAAGAATGGGATTTATTGTTCTCACATGACAGGGCAAAGTTTCTTGATCTATTTCTAAATTTTCTACGGAGCCCAGCACCATGGCAGACACAGGTTAGACACATCCACGGGGCAACTTTCACCTAGAGGTATCACAGTGCATTGTCTCAATGGCATAAGCCATCTAGAAGCCATCCTCTGCCTCTCACCACACAGCACCTACCTTCTGCAGGAGTGAAATCCACTACCAAAACACTGGGCTTTTGTGCCATTACAGGGGAGGTAAACTGTGCCCCTTGTTTTTATTTGACTTAGCCCTTAGGCTGAGATTATTTATCACCCTGCAGCTCAAGCAACTTCAGTAGTGCTTTGCAGTACCCCTTTATGATGTGGCAGGAACGCCGGTGGGGAAACAGTGAGTTATAACTACATCATTATTAATTTCCCCTGCAGGACACACGCCCAAGGTCAGCTTATATTGGGGAGTCGAAGAGCAGCAAAGCCTGAGTTGGTTTGCACTGATTTATCTGTAAGCACTCAGAGGTGTTTATAAACATTAAGATATCTGTTGTTAAATACCTGTTCTCATCAGAATTACATTATTTCATGTTAGTTACTTGGTGGTGTCAGTGATCTCCTATATTAGAAAAAACGATCAACTCAGTTCCTCTCACACTACACTGTTTCATTCAGTGTTTCTCTGTCCTCTCCGCTGGATGCCCAAGCAACCAGACAGACATATAAAGGCTCTATAAAAAGAGCACAAAAGAACTGTGACTGGATGATGATAAATTAACAGATAACAACTGGTTGAAAGATTTTTGCCATTGAAAGATGCCATTCTTTGCTCAAGTCTGAAAACTCAGCAAGAAGAAAACTAAAATATGGTCAGCAGCATTTCAGGAGCTCTTTTGCTCAAGAAAAAAAATCCATCCTGCCCTGAAAGACCTGCTGAGGAAAACCTCTTTAAAAGCAGTGATTTCTCTGCTAGGGCTTGCTGTGAGCAAAATGGCCTTTTTGAAAACACACCCCACACAATCATTTCTTTAACCTCCTTTCCCTGATAAAACACAGACCAGCCTGGACTTCCATTTATGAAAGTGAAACAACAGTGCTTATGCTCTCCTTCATCCCAGCACAGGAAGAGGAAGAGAATGACTCTTACGATCATTTACACCTTTCAGAGTGTAGAGATGTGTCCATGAGGAAGACGTTCCAATGCATTTTAAACCACTGTTATACACCAAACTAAATTTCCAGGTAGCAAAATAGTTCAAAACAGCAGTCCAAGAGGCAAAGAGGGTTTTATTGAGGCCTGACTCCTTGTCCAATTACCTTCCTGTTTCTTACCAGTTTCTTTGTGGACACTGATTCTTCTGTTTGCAAGGCAAGTTCTGCTTATAATACAAAAACGTATCGTAACTACAGATAAGTAACACTCCCCCGACACCCTGCAAGCATGTTTGGCTGGAAATCATCTTGGCATGGAAACAAACAGTTTGAAAGACTGGGAAAAGAGAGAGAGAAGAGCTGAGGAGGGACCGGGAGGGGGAGCAGAGACGACAGATACTGAGTACTGCTGATTGTAGTGCTCTGGTGCATTAGCCAACTCCACAGTCTCTTTTCCTACAAAGCATGTTAGACCAGCTGGTGAATTTGACCTGGGGCACTCCAGTGATTCACAGCAGCTAAAAATATGTCTCTGCATTACTTTTTCAAAAATACAGTTTTTGGGTGAGGCAAAATAAGGATAACAGCATGTAAGAAGGATGCTGCTGGATGAGTTCAAGGGAATGATGCAAGCGGCAGTAGGCTGGCTGAAGTAATGTCTCACATGGGTTATGCTGCTGCTTCTTGAGAGGTGCAAAGGCCAGGAAATTAAAATGCTGCATAAAATGCACAGGGTTTCTTACATATTAGGTTTATTCCCTTTCTTCTGTGAATGTTGAGTTGAAAAAGCTAAATAAATGTTCAGTTGAGTCGGGTTTTTAAAATACATATGAGGTGACATTTGCGAGAGTGCCTTGTATGTTGGTTTGATTTGGATCCTCCTACTCACACAGTATAAGAGAAAGAGCAACATGCTCCAGATTTCTCCTGCAAGGACATGTGGCGATGATGGCAGCCAAAGGAACAATGCAGCTCGCTTCTGCTCTGCCAGAGCCTTGGGTTGTGGTACTGTAAGGATGGATCTTTCTAGACAGTAGACTCCTTTAGAAAGACTGGGAATACAAACTGCAAGGTGGACATAGTAGGGAATCAGTCTGCTGCTGACTGATGGGAAAATCAAAATGAAGTTTGACATATAGGGCAGACAAAGAATATATCCATCTGTTCAATGGAATGGTGAGGCATAGACCATAAGATACCTTATAGGAAGTAAGAAATGAAGAGGTCTTCCATTAAATGGATTCCCCAGGCGCAGAACAACTATGTCTCAGCAGTAATTGAGATAAAAGCTTCCCAACCAAGAGTCTGTCATCTCTGAGTCTTCTGAACCATAATGAGAGAAATGAACCTAAATAGAGCTGTGTTGTTAGGGCTGGATTTGTGGAGTTCCCACAGAAACTCTCAACAGGGACTCCAGAAAGTGCTTACAACTTCAGGATTAATTGTGTGGTCTCGTGGTTAGAACTGAAGCCTGAAAGTCAGACATCCTGCACTGAAATGGTTTTATAAATCATTTGGTGTGTCTCAGTTTATCCACTGGTAAAACCTCACAGGGAGAATGTGCATCTCAGGGAATCCAGTATTCCAAGGACCTCACAGGAAAAGTATTGTCAAACCCTCATTTCCATAATTAAACGTCTTCTTGAAGAGTGCTAGAAAAATGCTAGAAAATACATAAGTAAAAAGCAAAGAACTGAATTGCTATCTCCTGCAATGTAAGAGAGAAAGAACCATCAACAAGGAAATGTCTTTTGCACTGCAGAAGAAAGTCTGACCAGAGATGTGCAGCAAATATGTAGGTAGCTACAGGACTGCTTGAAATGCTAGGGTAATGCTAGAAAATTTAAGGCTTATTCTGAAACCAAAGCACAGCCAAGCCAATCACCAGACTATGGGGATGAATCCATGGAAATAAATGATAAGGTTAACAAAACCCACAGAGAAACACGCTAGAAAACTGGAGAAAAATGTGCAACTGAAACAGAATTCCTGGGTGCAGCTAATGGTCTTCTATCTACAGAATGCCCTTTCATCTTTAACAGTCTCCAGACATTTTATGAACTCAGATGGATCATTCATGCACACAATCTTCGTCCATGGTGAGCTGTATCCACTGTTGTGTAGCAACGCCTTCTGCTGTTATACAATTGAAATGATTCATGCTTTCAGACAGGATGTAAAGAAGAATACTACGTCCAGCTCAAACCACAGATGGAGTTTCATAGGAGCCACAAGAAACAAGCTCTTTTATGGGGCACATTATTCAAACGTGTTACATATAAACTAGAAAAGAGAAACAGAATTGGAAGAGGTGACTATGGAAGATCTAGCACCAACCCTATCTGGTCCCGCTCCCAGTGACTGAGATAAGGTACAAGTGAACAGGGGATTCAATCTGTCCTTGGAGCTTGCTTTTTTTCTTTAAGAGCTCTAACACTTGAGCATCAATTTCTGGAAATGGGAACTCAGAAAAAAAGAAACTAAACAAGCAGGTCAGTGGGGTGCTTTTGAGCTGCATTCAGACTAATGGCAGGGTGCACAGCAACCAGCCAAGTAGAGCAATTTGCTACAAACTTGAGAGAAAAAAAGAGGACTACCCATCTGCTAAGTGCTTTTTCTCCTCCCATCTGCAAAGCAACCTCTGTTCTTACTGCAGCTTTCAGAGCTGTAAGAAAAAAGCCACTAGCAGATACAGCCTAGACTGGATTAGAAACAGCGGGACACAAGTGGTGTGAACAGCAACAAAGACAATGGATTCAGAACAACCATCATGTTCTAAAACCAGAAGCAGGACTACAGAAATGGGTCGTCTCAGAAGGACTCCATGGAAAGCAGAAGGGTTCACACTTTCCTTTTGCTCAGTTTCCCACCAAAACCCCTGTTCACATTTACAGCTCAGAAGTGAGTTTTACCCATTAGTCTCTGAAGATACATGCAGAACTTTGGACTGTTAAGTGCAGAATTGATTCAGGTCCCTAGCAGAGCTACCACAGACACTGAAACCTAGATCAGTGCCTTCTCCAATATAAAAATCCCTTTCCACAGCAAAAGCAACTTTTGCACATAATCCCTCATCAGAAATCATTCTTGCCTCCTATGTACATACTGTCCCTTTTAATGAAGCCTTTCCTAATAGCAAAAGCATTCACTTTTTCCTCCTCATAGCAAAGACTGGAAAAGTTCTACAGAGCTTCTATAGCTGGAAAGGAGCTACAGTTTTCTAAACTTGTCTTTGGAAAGTTTCTTTGCCAAGTTACACTTTGTCAGGAGCTCATTATTTTCTGGGTAGACACTGGAGACTTCACTTTGAATTAGTCTGAGGGATTTGCTGATACAGTTTCAAACTATGAGGTTTGGGTGCTTTTTTGCATGAATCACAGCAACTTACGTTCAAGCCACAAAGCCAACTCTGATTCATTTCCAGACCCTTCACCACAGTGCTTCTTCCAAAACCACCTATACGTTTTCCAAAGCCTATTTCATAAAGTTCTAGATGGGTTGGGCTTGTGCTAAGACGGGAAGAGCAGAAATTCAGGAGTTCTGAGTTTACTTCCCACTCCTTTCATGTTGAAGAAGAGTTTCTGAGAACAAAGCAGTAGCCAGTTCTGGAAATAGGAGGTTAGTCTCATTTGCCTCGAAAATTCACAGCTGATTCACAAACACCAGCTATTCTACAGATAATTAGATGTAAGAAAAGAATCATCAACACTCTTAGCAAATACAAGATGGATAGCTGAATAGGTGATCTGCTATAAAAAGGCAGATGCCAAATCAATAAGTTTAACAAAAATATTGGTGAAAATACGCAGTAGAAAATACAGTCTTTGCCTTTAAAGAGCCATGAACCACTGACATATTAAAATAGTGTACAAGTGAGTAGGCTAAACACACTGAGGCCACATTGCTTTGTACAGCATCTCTCATGAAGCTGTTTTTCACATTTCCTCCTGAAGGTCAGAAGGAAGAGGTGAGCCAAAACCCTGCTCCATACATCCAGTATCACATTTTTCCATATTTAAAGTGCCTTTAGCTGAATGAAAGTCACATACAGAGAAAAGTGATGTGGAATTCTTCTGTTTTAATGACTTTGCTGCAACTAAGAGCACAAATAATTTACATGTATATTCGTCTGGAATGAGAGTGTTTAAGTAGCATGAATTGCTACAGATTACGTTGGTCAGCAGGATGCTTTCAGAACTCCCTGTGACTATTCACATATGGTCTGTAATTTTAATTTCATTTAACTATGTACCTATTCAAGCACTAAAAATGACATCTCTAAAAACATCTCAGAACTCAGGCATAAAAGCCTGTGCTGTTCTTGACAACCAGAAATATTACTTACCTCTTGTCATTAGCAGCCCTTGGTCATCATGTTAAAAGAAGCTGGGGAAGCACAGAGGTAACCCTTCACCAAGCAATTCTCTGTTTTTTAAACAGCTATTAGTTTACATAGGTGGCTTTTCCTCCCCTCCACAGCTCCTCTGTCCTTGGTACTAGCATTGGGAATGTGCTGGAATGTGCACATTCTTCCAACTCCCCACACCACAGAAGGAGTTCCTTGAAATCTGACTTCCAGTAATAGCCCCCAGGCTAAATATGTGCTTGGCCTGGTTCTGTCAGATGTGGTAGCATCAGTGTGTATCTTTGGCAACCTAGGGTAGGGTAGCAAACTCATAGTAGAACAATATACCTAATGAAGAGCGAAGATGGAGTGAAATCAACCAAGGTTTGGCAAGACAAAGGAAAAGATAAATTAGATTCACAAAATATGAAACAAATTGAGTGCACGGCATGTGGAAAAAGAGAGAAGAGTGTTCCTAAAAAGTATTTCTCAGTGCTCTGATGTAAAGCAGAAGCACTTATGTAATGGAATGGAAAATACAGGCATATACACAGCCCTGAGCAAGTGATTAGTTGTGATGGTGACTGAACTCGGACAAAAATCTGCACTGCTGCTTCAAATGTCAACAAATTGGGCACTGTTACACTAACGAGAGACTTGAGAGACCTCCACCAACAGCGTTCTGACCTCCTTCTCTTAACCCACAGTGACTTGAGACCTGTCTGAGCAAAAGTCTTAGCTGGCAGCAATTTGAGCTGTGGAATACAAGAAGGGATGTGGAGCTCAATTATCCAGCAACAGATCTCCAGTGAAATCAATGCAATTGTGTCACATGAGAATTTGGCTGGCAGCCTTTGCAGTCTGCATGGGAAAAACCATCCTTTCAGAAATGCAAGCTGGAGTGAAGCAGACAGGGAATAATGCAGTCAATGAAGTGCTGCTCCATGCATGAGAAGTGCTTGGTGGGTTCTGATTTCCTCTCTGCCAGTCTGGTTTTATCCTCATGTTACTCCATGAGCAGTACTCCTGACCTACATGAGCACAAACCAAATAGGAGCTGGACAAGACATCCTCTACAAAAAGGAATTTCTCTGCTATATAATTAGGACAACATCAAGCAGCTCTACTATATGCATGTTCAACACTGTATCAAAGTGAAATAATTCCTCGTGTTAGCAGGAAAAGCTCTTTGCCCACGTGAAACCACTGAAGTTAGACTACATAGACTCAATTTTTATTTACACTAAGGCCCCCTTTAGCGAGTGTCATAGGGCAAATTCATAGGATTATAGTATTTATATGGTGTGTTTCTGTTGATAGAAATTGCACTATTCTTACATCAAGTGTGAAGTTTATGTATACACACAGGAATAAACATCATTTAAGGATTCCTGCACATGTTCTGAGCAATATAAACAGTACAAGAGAGAGTAAGGCCACAACCTGGAAAGCACTGTATTAATTCAAGGATCGATTCCCTGCTCTTACAGAGGAGACTTCATCCATTTGAATAGTGCCAGAGGGACGATTAGTAATCTGAAAATGTAATCCCCTACAAATCTAGAGGGATCCAAACCAAAGCAAATGAACTCTGTGTCTAAAGTCACCTTTCTCAGTGCTGACATGGCATCACAATATCAGAAGCATGGGGCTTCTGCTGGCACAACTGGGGCAGTGGCTCTGAGCATGTTGAGATGCAAGAGCCTACAGACCAGTGTTGGAGAAAGCATGGAAAAGGAGACACACGGCTGGCTGGTAGTAAACTGTATGTCCTTACTTCTAACAGCAATCCTGACAAATCCCAGTGCAGTACTGCTAAGGCAGACAAAGAGTGTATGAAATAACCACCTGAGAATGACAAAGTACAAGTCGTGTTAATGCATTTGAGAATAGTGTTCTCTCTAGGTCCTGTACTCTTTCCATCAAACATGGAACTACAGCACTGTAGTGCTGGATCCCTGTGACTGACTTGCTAACTCATAAAGTGTATAAGTCTATATCATAATTAACACTTGGCAGTGGAAATATAAATCTCCTGGCTTGTAGATGGTATAGCCTCCTATAAACATTACACTTGGCCACCAAACTGGAAAAATAGATAGGACATTTATAAGGAGTGCTCACCACTGGAAATGCCAGCATTCTTTCCTGGAAGCTATTTACATTGCCAAAATAATTCAGGAAGAAAAATGATCTGAGACCTTTCCTTTAATATGCATCCTGTTCTCTTTTGACTTGCAGGCTACAGCACGCAGCATTCATTCTGAGTCAGATGTGAATTACTGTAGTACAAGCAATGCAGAAGGAAGTGTAAGCCACAAGTAAAGGATTACACTGTGTCTCACTAAGAGGAATGGGTTGCCTACAGATCATAAGCTACCTTTATATCTTTCTTGGCATAGAACTTTGTCACACAGCACAGGGAAACTATTTAGGAGGATTCTGCATATCCAAAAGAAGCTGGCTTTCCAAAAGGACCAGTAAAAACAAAGAACCAGTGCAAAGTGGACACTGAGCTCCTTTTGAAAGCCTAACAAACTGACTTCTGACTAAATGAGATCATGCCAGGCCAAGAATGAGGATAACCACTAAGGACTTGTACTGAAGTGTGCAACACATACTGAAAGTGAAACTTTCCTGCCTGACTAAAGGCTTTTCATCAAACCAAAGAGGCAGAAAACCACAGTCACAAGAGCATTGAGCTTGCAATTGGCACTTACCTGCTTGCTCTGCATCCTGTCTTTGAGGCAAGCCCGAAACTGATGGACAAAATCTGTTTCCAGTTGTTTTGATTTCTTGGGAATGAAAAGTGAGAACTTCTTTCCTGAAAATAAACCTCTTTCTTTTTTAATCCCTTCTAGCAGGAGTTCCTTAATGGTGAAAATAACTGTTTAGCCTGTTCTGATGGGCTAGCAGGGAAATGATCTCAATTTAACTTTTATGTATAATCTGAAGAAGATTTTTATGTCCCTTTTTAGCTTTGTGCTGACTGAATGGTATGAAAGAGCATAAAATTAAAGAAGAATCAAGACAGTTTACATTAAATTATGGTTAATATCCTAATCCCATAAGAAAATTAGCTTTTGTAATTTTAGATTTCTGAGTTTATCATGTTCTGGTGCATCTGAGGATAAGGCACAGGCAAATGCTCAAGTAGGCAGCTGAAGCAAAATCATTACAGTGGAATTTCCCCAGGCACCAATTTCAACCAACATCTATACACGTATAGTCAATGCCACAGCCTGGCATGGGGATGAGGCAGACTACTACAACAACCCTTTGTTGTGCCTATGATTCAAGCAATTGTTTTTAAAATCTGTATTAAGGAGTTCTGTTCCACCATCCTGCACTTTCAACTCAATTACTAAAAAGAATATGTTTTCTAGGCATGAAACAATATCATTTTTGTGGAGAGTTTGGAAACCGAGCACTTCTGTGAACTGAAGAAAGCTTCCTTTCTCTTCCCTGTGCGGTTCTGCTTATGGGGAAAGAGCTTTCTGTGTGAGTAATCTTTCTAAGTAGGAAGCAGAGCTCCCCTATTGCTAGGGAAGAATGGACCTCCAGTAGGCTAATATGTGATGGATGACTGAATGCAAACTTGGCAACGTTGTTCTCCGCTACCCAAAGAATACAAAATGCCAGAGGCTATTCGCATACAGGCACTCTCTAGTTGGAGGTTTTGAAAACTTGGCACCATCCCACCTTAGTTTAATTGAAACTACAGTGGCAAGACAATTAAGGATGTGGATTTGGAGACATTTCTTGCAACAAGAGCTACTCAGGATGAATTTATCTTTGATGACTGACTCATGCATAAGCCAAACAAAAACAGAAATGGAAAGTTATTCTCATTGACCCTTGAGTAGCAAAATCTGACCTTTGTTTGGGAAGGGCACTCTATGGGATATCATGCATATTAACTAGTATTTTTTAAAGTTTGTATCCAGATGTACTCATTGAAGCTATAGGGGGTTTTTTTCTGTTGATGATGTTTTGTCAGCAACAGGATGAGCAGTATACAGGAGATAGATAAATGATGCCTATAGAAATCCAGTAAAATATTACATTAAGGCCATGCCTAGTTATAAAGGCATGTATTTCATTCCAGTCAATGTTAAAAGGAGACACTAAGTTATTCAAACTTTGTCCTTTTGGCAGAAAAAGAAGAAGGCTCTGTATTATATTCCTTCTTTCAATGTCCAAACACTTTCTGCTGGATCAAGAAGCATCTCTTGTCAGGCAGTTCTCTCGCCAGGCTGACTCCTCCTCCCCACCCTGCCCACTCCACACAGTAAGTTACATCATACAGAGAAAGATTTCACTACCTGGAAGAACGCCCGGGCTTTAACTTTTCCCACATGTGGAAGGCATTTAACTTCAGCTCAGCTTGGACAAAGGGTCAAACGCATGAGTGGACAGTAAGTGCCGAGTTAGGGAAAGTTTCACACTTGTATAAACCCCCCCAGGTCAGGGAAAATGGAGATGGCTCAAGATTGTCTCTCGGGGCTGCTCGTTGTCCTTCTCTCCAGTAGTCCTGTTCCTCAAAGAGCTGCCTTCCTCCTCCTTTTTAATTTTCACTACACAAAGAACTGTTTTGAACAGCTAATAATAGCAATTGTAAGTTGTTTGTGGCAGAGAGCATCACTTATTATGTCTGTTCACCGTTTCTAATACAATGAGGGCCTAAAATACTGTTGCAATAGTAACAACATCATCAGCTTCTAATAAACTCCTACAGAAATCCAATAGAAGCCATGGCCAGCGAGTCCACTTTGATAACAAACAGTTTAATGAATTAAATTACATCTTATGTAAATTCATTATAGGTTCCTTAATAGCATCCATTATTTCTCAGCTCTTGTCTTCAAGTTATAGTGTTTCCTGTCCAGAACTTATTAGCCCTACAACTGCTTGCACTAGTTTTGAATATCTCTGAGCCTGGGTGATGACAATATCTGCTAAACTTAATTCACTGTGACTGCTACCTTCCATAGTTTCCTTCTTCAATAACAAAGAATCCTCCACAACATTACATCAGCAACTTCTTTAAAACTACTAAGGGTAGCTATTACCTTCTACAGTAGTTTCAGGCTTCTATAGTTTATAACCATGGGGGTTGATAACAGAGAGCAGTCTTTGAGAAGGGTGTGCTAAGTTCACGCTAGAAATTAAGTCTAAGAAAGTGCACATTGGTAAACCAGAGCACAGTTTTAAAGCCCAATATCTCAAACTGCCACAATTCAAAACAAATACCTTGTTATTATTGGAAAGCTGAGGTTTCTAATGTTCCAGTGATGTAAATCATCCATTCCTAAGGCTAGAGCTTTATGAGAAAGTGGACCCTAAAACTGTCAATGGCCCTTCAGCTTAGCAGACTGTGATGGCATGTGTCCAAGGACAAACATATCAAGTCATAAGCTTCAAATTAGGGTAACTTTTAACCACTCTCATTTCTCATGTTTCAGTAGATAGGGTAGGACAGATGCGTGTGTCACTGCTGATGAAGGAAACACCACCCTCTGCATTTACACTTACTTCCAAATGCTAAATTCAAGCTACAAGGTACCAGGCTTACAATAATGGAAGCAGCCAACTGAATAAACACTGTTTCTTCGTTAGAGATTTGCTAATATGGGACATAATTTAGAGCAGACAAGCATTATACACACCAGTACACTTCACTGCCAGTTAGCACCACCCAAACCTCTGAACACAGCCTACAAAGATGGGCGAACAGATGTACTGCTGTGTTGTACCAGGAAAGGGGCAGAGAAGTGCACAAGCAAGTCCAGTATTTGAAATGGTGTCACCAGAAAGGATGAAAGGGTTAAAACCCAGGCTCCAGAACAACGTCACTTCTCAAGTGTTTCAAATGCACACTTCTCAGTTCTACTTCAATCTTAAAAAGGATAGAAAAGTCCCAAGAAGCACAGACTCAGCCATTAAGTCTCATTTTCTTATCAAAAAGTGAAACAATAGTCAAGAACAGATTTTGACAGTCCTTTTACAGTAGAACATGTCAGAACATCTTCATACCTGAGTAGGTTTGGGGTTTTTTTAGATATTTTATAATAAGTAGTAATATGAAAAATAAACCACCTGACTTGAACTTCAAACACCTTCAGAAATGCTGTTCTAGCAACGTAATAGTTAAGTTTAAGTGAACACTGAGGTTTGATCCAGTCTTAAAGAGCTGGGATTAAATATATTTATATATCTATATAATTTGCATTAACAAAAGTCTCCAGCTAAGAGTTACTTATAATTTTGTGGACTTTTAATCTGAGTTTAGGGATATTCCTAGTAAATTCTAAGCATCATTAAGCATCGTTATTTCAAAAGGAGGATTGGATCTGGCTGGTTCTCTTTTCACATGCCTATCACCACCAGTGTACCTGGATGAGATTTCTTTAGCAGAAAATCAGCTTCCCCTCCAAATGAGACACGACATTCTCATCTGCAGGCTGTATGCTTTTCAGCAGATCCTTTGGCTCTTTTACAGCTTTGGAAACACTGATAAAGTAATTGTAGGCATAGGATTAAGGACTGGAACTTGCGAAGAATTTTCCCTGGGCTGAAAGGAGCCAGAGGTTAAAATTAATGAGCAAAAAGTATGGAAAACAAGTAGCAATTTGCTGAGGACAGTGACTGTGAGAGGGTCAGTGAGGGTGGGCGCAAGCATACAGCATTCCCTGTACAACAGCCCCCTTACTCTGCCCCTTTCCAGCTGCCAGTGGTCCTGCTCAGCCTAGATGTGCATCCTTTCCTGCATAAAGGTGCAGGGGTGCAATAGCTGTAAGGGAATACCCTGAGAACTCTTCCAAACACCTTCAAAACTTACTGCCAGAGAAGGTGAACTGCAGAGAGATGGATTCAATTTTGGCTGAACAATTTCATTTGCTCAAGCATTTGCTCCCAAGTTCCCAATAGCAGTAAAAAAAAGAAACCAAAAGGCATCGTAACACTTTTCTGCCAGTCTTCCTGGGATTCAAAGGGCTGTCACAAGCCCCCACTGTCCCTGAACCAGTAAGAAAACTCATTTTCAAACTAGAGCAGCTTTAAGATTTCACAGCTTTGAAAGGCAAATGCACAACCCCAGCATAATAAAGAACACCAACACATATAATGATAATCAGGAAAAGTGTAAAATGAATTCCCATTACTTAATATGATTTTAAAAGAAAAAACAAACTGGGAGACAAAAACAAAGACAGCATCATGATAATAAGGCTTTACCCAGTCCATTGTTACATGTACCTCACTGGTTTCTATGATTTGCATGAAGGAAAATCTAATCAGTATCTTTACAATGCTTCTTAATTTTATGAGGTCTCCGCTGTGCAGGAGGATACATCCCATCATTTAATCTGAACACAGCCTTCTCTTGCATAGGATGACACATACTTTTCCAAAGTTTAGAATAAGTGCCCAGACCTCTGTCTTCTAGGAGTCAGAGAGCAGATCAGGCAGGGACAACTCTGCAGAGGTGATGTAACATCAAGTTTTGAGTAAGTGTGCTTAATTCCTAAACAAAGCTGAGGGCTATCACCTTCTCCCTATTCGCTCCTTTATTTTAAGCCAATTTGAGCCTAACTGGTAAGTGCAGACACAGTCATGCAGAAAATCTCCATGCACAAGGCAGCAAGTAGTTAAGGCACATCATAAAGGGTCTCCGTTTTTCCAAGAGGATGGAGGATTTCACCCACCCGGCTCCCAGAACCCTCCCGTTTAAGCAGTGGTAATTAGATACCGGTTGAATCTTCCTTTGTTTTCTGCTCCCCACTACAGACTGGTGTTGCCATACTTCTAAAAGAAACTGGAGCCCAGTGGGGGGCAGGGAGGAAGGTGACAAAGGCTCCAGCACAAATGTGCAGGCAGCAAACTGCGAAGGGAAGGGGCCTGACTTCTTGGGTCACACACAATAGCAGAGGAAGAGGAGTTTACCTGGGAGGTGTAAGAACCGCAACTGATTTAGTCTGGTACACGAGGTAAGGATGAGGGAAACGTTTTAATTACTTCAGTAGCCAAGAGGAAACCCCAAATCTGATTTTCTACCTTTCCTGTCAATTAGGTTTCTGTCTCTATTTCTGTAGGTGTTCAGCATCCAACGAACTCATCCTTCATTCATTCATTGGATCAGACTGATATCACTGAGACATTTCTTATTGCACCAGACAATAAAAACAGCCATGCTCCAATTCAAAACTAGCCCCTAATAAGACCCCTGCCTATGCAGACTGACAGTGCCTATAAGTGTCATTACAGAGCACTCTGGCATTGCAAATTCGTGTGGGAGAAGAGGGTTTAACTCAGGAGGGACTTACCTTGCAGACTGACAGAGCTCAGATACCGCTGTGAGCAGTCTCCATGGAATAAGTAGGATGTTAAAGTCAGCTGCTGGCTTCTGACTTCGCTGCCGTCCTGTCAAAAACTCAGCGAAGTTGAGTGCTCTGATTTTGCAGGTGAGTGTGTGAGAGGCAGAAACGTTTGACAGTGAAGCAAACTGGTCAGATCAGCCAGATTCTGCTGGGTTTATATAGCTGAGCTGCAAATCCCGATCCCTGGCTCATTCCACTGTAATAGGACGCCTGAAGGCATTTTTTTTTTCCCTAGTTTTGCTTTAAAGGAACAGCCCCTCTCTTTGGCTTGGCTTCTGAAAGACACACAGGCACACTCACATATGCACACTGTCATCCCCAGGCACACACACACTAAGAATTTGCATGCAATTTATGGCTAAAGAAGGAAACCCCTGAACCATTCAAGAAAAAAGTCAGCTCAGGGCAAATGACTCAGAAAGCAGAATATTTTCCTTACAGCATCAGCAAGTACATTATCAGGAGTTTTAATCCCCTCGTCCCCTTTATTTTAATATTGCGAAAGAGTAGCAAACTTCAATGAAAATCAGAGGAATCACCCGCAGGATTTCAACTCCTACAAAACATAATTGGGCTGAAACACAGTTGGTGCAAGTTGACCCCATTCCACTGGATCAGCTGAAGGATTCAAATGTACACAAGATAAGGAGCTGGCAAATCCCAATATTTTCAAGCTTGTGATCTCCTTCACCTCCTTTTGTACTCCTACTCTCTCAAAAGCCATAGGCAGAAGAGTGGAGAAATCAAGAGGAAAGTCTAATGAGCAGAGCCCTAGCCTGATTCTTTGTAGAGAGCAGAGGAGATAAAAGCTCAAAGCAAATTACACAGAAGGGATTCCTTTTCTTCTCAGATCTGATAAAAAGAGATTACGTGACTGCGTGTGTGCCAAGATAATCCAACCACTTTTGTGAGCCTTGTGGTCTCTCCTTCATCCCATTCTTCTTGCTTCCCAGGCCAGAGCTATCTGTGACACCCAGAGTGCTCATGTGGGACCTTTTCAGGGTGTTTGTTATCTCTGACTACTCTTGAACCTCAGGCTTGTGGCAAAAATTAAAGACCACAGTTAAAGGATACTCATCAACGCTCATTTCCCTCCTATCTGGTAATAAAAGCCTACACCTCTCTTGCCTGCACTTCAGCCCACTATTGGTTTGGGTTTAATTTGAGGGCTTTATTTTTTGCTGGGGATGTTGGTGGCACAGGGCGAGAGAGAAAAATTAATCTTTAACTTTCAGGTCTGCCTTCTAGGATAGGGGATAAAATCACTCTTCTGTCTGAAGATTAAGAAAGCAAGAGTTACCCAAGCACTTCTAAAGACTGTGAACACAAAACGCTCCTCACCTGTTCCAAGGGGCTGCAGGACAGCCCAGTAAGAAAGAAAAGGGATCTCTCTCAGAAGCAAGGATGCTCATAAAGACAAAAACTGTTCAGGCCTTGCTGCTGATGTTTCTTTCCGAATGTCTCTGCACCCAGCTGGCCTTTCCCAGGCTCCAGGACTCACACATCACTTTTTGCTGCTTCACAGGCGCAGCACTGCCAGGAACACACTTGGGCAAGGATGGGAGAATTCCTGACCCTGAAATTCTGAATCACCATTTGAGAGTCATTATTGTTGAGACCATAAAGAGTAGAGTGGTTGTGTTCACTGAGCTACTTCAGCTTTCTTTGCTGTGGCTTTCACACATAACGCGTATTCTTTCATGTCTAGTGCTATGAGTGAGCTCACACTGAGCTCCCTTCCACAGCACGTGACACAGATTTCAGTTATTTTCAAATAGCTGCTGCTGACAGAACAAGCAAAAACAAAAAAAAAAACCTCTCTGAATTTTTTAAAAATTATTTTTCCAAACAGATCCTCTCATCCAACTGATTACAGAAGGATTCGAAAAGCACTGGGAGCAGGAGTTTCACTAAGACCAGTGATGTATCTGCATCAGCCATTGCTGACCACCCATTTCCAATCTCTGAGTTTATTTTTTTCATGCTGTGTTTCGTAACAGGCATGTCTTAGGACAAGAAATGTGCCTCTGTTGGAGAGAGGGTCAGAAATGTTAACTAATCCCTGGTAAAGGCATCGGATCCCCTTTGATCCATGATTTTTCAAAATAAATCTTGTTCTGTACATAGAATGGTTTGTGTTGGAAGGGACCTTAAGGCTCCTCCAGCTCCAACCCCAGCCACGGGCAGGGACCCCTTCCACTGGAGCAGCTTGTTCCAAGCCCCTGTGTCCAACCTGGCCTTGAACACTTCCAGGGATGGGGCAGCCACAGCTTCTCTGGGCACCAGCGCCTCAGCATCCTCACAAGGAAGAGCTCCTGCCGAAGAGATCATCTCAATCTCCCTTTTTTCAGCTTAACTTCCTTCTCCTTATCCCATCATTACCTGCACCTCCACCAGTCTCAAAGGCAATGTGGTTACTGTATACAGCCACTTGTAAGTCTCCCATTTTTATGTATAATTCTCAGAATAATCTCCAGATGGTTCTGGTACCAGCCTGGGTGAGCTCTGACCCAACTATATAGTCCTGGTAAACTCAATTAAAACAAGAACTCAAAGCCATAAATTTGAGATATAACACAAGTTTTGCAACAAAATCTGCCTGAGAAAAAGCTCTTCCTCGTGTGCTTTTACTTCAGCAGCCCTTCTGCATACATTTGCAAAACACTTTATTTCATTGTCCATGCCTACAAGTCTAAAACAAGATTGTGTGTGAATTGTGGAAAGCCACTTGCAGGATTTAGTTTTGGAGCTTTTCTGCCAACACTTGTTCAATCAAAATTTAAACTATTTTTTTTCTCCAATAATTCTCCACCCACTTACCTGACTTTAAAACATTATTCCATATGAAGTGAGCTTCAGGTAAGAGTTCAGGCCTGTTCTTGTTTTATCTTTTTGGGCTCACCCATCTTTAATTACACTCTGTTGCAACTGAACGAAAAACTGAGTCAGAAGCAAATGATAACATGAAAGAACAAGGGAAATGTATTTTAGTCAGAAAGATAGCTCTAGGTTGCGATCTCTAACAAGCTGGATTCTGTGCCCTGTGGTATCATCTTTCATTAGCTAAATGTAGGTAGCAATTGGTTTTTTTATATGAAAGGAACAGGAAGAAATTAAATGAAAACCAAACTTCATGCTCTTGAGTTTATTGCTGTGGATTTATGCACTTTTAGGATAATATCAGAGATAAAATTCAAACATGTATGGGAGATCATAACAGATGGACAAATCTAGGAGCATCTTGCTATTCATGAAAGTATGAAAGAAACCAACTCTGGAAATAATAGTGAATAGGAAAAGTTATGCTCATTATTATCTTGGGACAAAATTGTATGCTACAGGCAATCAGACTTAGTTCCCATTTCATACCTATGTTGGTTCACCCAGTCCTAGGAATAACCTGCTTCGTACCAGCATATTTGAGAGGGTGGAAGCTGCCCTGAACTTGAAGATGTGAAACACGGGGAATTCACACCACTGGTAGTGTAGCCTGAGAAGTCCTTGGTACATGCATAATGCAGGTGATTTCAATAACATGCAGCTGAGAATGCAGTGAGCCACTGGAAGATAACATATGAGACATAAATGGCCAGCCAGATGATGCTGCCTTAGGGCAGAGAAACAGATACTTAATTTGGACAGTTTTAGGAGCCAGAAGTATTCAGAGCCTGCGGCTGGAAGGAAAAGAATTTCTCATAGGAAACTAATATTGAGGAGGGCAATGCACAAAAGCAGCACAAAGTGAAAACAAGCAAGCCAACCAGCTTGAGAACCAGCACCAATTTGGACCCAATGAAATGCATTCTGATGAGGACAGCTTCTCTTATTTAATGTTGAGAGGAAGACGAAAAATCAAGATTTAAACAGTGACTATAATGTCACAGCATTGATCCTTAGAGAGACATGACTTAAAAAATCCTTTCCATATTCCATTCTTACAACTGATGCTTTTGGCTCAAGTAATTTCCAGAGACATTTGATCCTTCTTCACTACATCATTTGATCCTTTCCCTACTGTCCTAGGTTCAGCTGTAGCAGTCATTTTTCTCCTTCTTAGTAGCTGATGCAGTGCTGTGTTTTTGACGTTAGCCTGAGAACAACACTGATAACATACAGATGCTTTTAGTTGTTGCTAAGTAATTCTTACTCAGGTCAAAGACTTTTCAGCCTCATGCTCTGTCAGTGAGGAGGGGCATGGGAAGCTGGGAGGGAGCAGAGAAAGGACACCTGACCCAACCTAGCCAAAGAGGTATTTTGTACTGCAGCACATCATGCCCCAGACAGAAACTGGGGGGAGTTATCCTGAACTCCCAGATCACTACTCGGGTCGAGCTGGGTATCGTTTGGTGGGTGGTGAGCAGTTGTATTCTCTTCCATTGTTATTTCCCTTATCATTATTATTACTGGTGGCAGCAGTAGTGATTTGTGTTATACCTTAGTTACTGGACTGCTCTTATCTCAACCCGTGGGAGTTACATTCTCTCCATTCTCCTCCCCATCCCTCTGGGAGCGGGAAGAGGAGGAAGGGAAGTGAACAAGCGGCTGTGTGGTTCTGAGTTACCTGCTGGGCTTAAACCACGACACTTCCATCTACTGTCTTTTGAGACTATTCAACAGATTTCACTGGCACAGAATCAAGTTCAAGTACTTTTGTCTTTAGGTCTGCATTGCCTTGATTCCTTTACATCTGTAGCCAGATACAGGTCAATTAAGTTTAGTCCACTTTGAGTATTCTGGCAAACTTACTAAAACTTTGGGTCTTGGGCTATGATTTCATCTGCTGCTTTTCAGCTGATTTCCCATTAATTTGCAGCAAATTACTGTCCTAGTGCATTCACTGCTTCTTACTTGACAAGCATTCGCAAACAGGCTTTGGTTTCTAAAAAAGCATTTATTTAGAATCACTCAATGCAAATGCACAAGAGGACACTTCAGCTTCTCCAGAAAATATCTAAATATCTAAACTACTGCTTTAAATATCTGTTATTTACAGCAATTCATGTTGCCTTTACACTAATACCCTCTATTTCCTGATGTGATAACTCTCAAATAGAATAAGGGCTTTCAAGCACCTTTAGACTTACGACTACTTGTCCAGTGCTTCTATTGAGATCTAATTTATACAGTCATATATTGACTATCCTTTCCCAAACGTTAGGAGCAGTGGTATGACCATGTTCAACCATGCTGAAGACTTTGAGGCTGGATTGATCCTGATAGTTGCAACCCATGTTAAAAGGCAGAAAGAGCGTCTGGTGTTTTGGTATCAGAGAATGCAGAGGCTCGTTCTTAACTCAGGGGAAGTCTGGCCTAAATAGATCAATGCTTGTACCAGAAGGTACAAGTTTGCAATTGCTGCACAGATCAGCACCACTGAGAATTTCTGTGGAATCAACTGCACATGTAAAGATAGTAAAGCCAAAGCCCCATAATGTCCATTAAAAATGTTCATTAAGTACCACACCAACTACTAAATTACAAAAACATACTTGTCAATTTTGGAATTTTTAAGAGTTGATCTCCAAAAAGGAAATTTCCTCTATTATTCAAACTTATTATTATTATCAGACCATTTCCCCAGGGTTGCATTCATTCCCTAAATAAAGGAATAGGAAGCAGCTGTTTGAGAGCAAACCCACTGACTTTGCGTACAGCCTGTACACAGGAAGACACTTGTGACAGATATCATTTAGCCCTTCTTTAACTGTTCTTTTAAGAGCTAAGTGTACCCTGGCAGCATTTGTATGACCTGGACAGGCCACAGGCTTAATCGCAAACAAGAGGTAATGGTGCAGATGTTGGTGTTTAATAAAGTTATTTCGAAGTCTCTTATCATATTGATGAAAAGAAGTGATGTGCCTGTTAAGGGATACCTGAGAGTGGAGCCAGATGAACTGGGTGCTAATGCAAGGTCTGCCTTGCTCTGAAGAGATGACCTTGATCATGTCCCTTCCTGATCTATGAAATAAATGTCCTTTACAAAATAGACTTCAACACACTGATAATACACACTAGACAAGAATTTGTTAGTGATACCACACATAAAGATAACCTAGATTCAAAATTCACTCCAGAAAAATCAAAACTTCACTGAAAAGAAAATAGTAAATAGACAATAGTAACTATGTAGGACATGAGTATATTCCATTCAAACTGCTGATGTGAATGTCTGTGACACAGAGTGACTTGCAATGTTCATAAACACCTTCATCTTTTATTATACTTACAGTAGACTTCATTAAGAGTTTATGTGACGAAATATAGCTTTCACTATGTAGGAAGAGTGACAAGGAAGACTATACAAAATTGCTGAGGACTGAGAAACTCAAGGTCCCTATGTGGAACACCATGAAGCATTTATCAGCATGTTACCATTAATCATAAGTTGTTAATCCATAGATGACACAGGGAAAGTAACTGTTGTAAAGGTTTTATTCTGTACTACACAATTTGTATCCTCTAACTGCTTCCATGCATGAAAAAACTTAAGCACATGCTTCTATCCATCCCTAAATACTTCCATGCAATTTACTGTAATCATGTTTTTAAGATTATTAATGTCAAAATTACAGCTAATCATGTTAAACATATCCTTAAACGTCTTGCAAGAACATTTTCCCTACTGCAGCTTAAGTAATGAAAACAGCAAAGCAAAAGTCCTTAGTACCCGCCCATTCTATAGGAAACATGTTCAAATACAACAATAGCCATTGTCAGTATATGCTCTACACTGATGAGGGTTCCTAATGCTAGTAAAGACTGAAGGGTGGGTAGTTACACAGCACAGAGGTGAGCACACCTAAGTAACCTTTTGTTGGAAAACATGATACAATTCTACCCAACTGTCATCACAAGGAGAGAAGGCAACCTACATTACCCACAGAACTGCTCTACCTCACTTCCTTAGAGAGAGATGGGGGCATCTAATGATTGTGGTAGCTGACGAAGGTAGCAATCTTCAGAGTGATAACAATGTTCCCTTGGTCTCTAGCTTGGACTATCAAGTATGGTTGGTTTAATAAGAATGTGACTTAATTTGGGGTAGGAATTTGATGGCACCTGTTACCCAAATGCCATTTATACCACATTAACACCTAGCATACACCTCCTGCACACCTCTCAAAGAACCTGTGGACAGTTCATAATCTTCAGTGCCCTCCTGGACTAAGCAATGTCCCTAAGTAGCAACAAGTGCCTGGAAGATGCACTTCCCCAGGTGAGATGTTGCTCCCAGAGAACATGCTCAGTCATTAAAAGAGGTGCCAAATGACCACCAGAAATGGGCCATTCACCTCACATAAGCATGAGGCTACCCTTTGCAGGAACCTACAGCTGTCACATCTACGTCTCTGCTGTTGCTAAACATAAAAGCTGCTTTCTTAGGAAAAAGGAGACTGAAGATGTAACCAGAAGATCTTGTGGAAGCTAACTACTTCCTTAAATGACCCTATTCAGTTTGAGACATGCCGTGCTGCAACTAAAAGCCAGAGAAATGGTTGCATGAGTTCAAGCAATCTTTAGTCCCAACTGCACGTTTCATTCAAAAATGTCAAAGCACTTACACAGAAAAAGAATGAGATGGGACCTTGCAACTAATATAATCTTTACCCAGGGCAAAATAAGCTATACCAAACCCAATTCAATTTATAAAACAAGCTTGGCAAAGAGTATAGCACTTGTTTTGAGAGGTAACTACATCAAAATTAAACATGGCAGTAGCAGAATGGGAAAGCAAACACAAGGGTCAAGGCTTTCTAATACCCAGCCAGAAGCCTACATGACAAATAAGGTATTTTTTAGCTATCAATACACAGTACACAACACACTGGTTCTGCTGTAATACATCTCTATTCTGAGGAAAGCAGTGGAAAGTTCATTTCTAAGGAGAGAAAACAATCAATGAAAGAAGATTACAGCTCAGTTTAGTCATTCATGCTTCAGGCAATGCAGTCATTCTAAAAGCTGTACCCAGGCTGTTTAGTTAACAGGTAACCCATAGCAAATGTACACATGCAAACACACACATACACCCCCACAAAACAAAAGAGAAACTTTACAAGGATTTGAAGGTGGTGGGTTTGATAACGACTGTGCAGTGATTAGTATTTGCTGATTGCAGAGACAAAACTCACTGGCTGTCCAGGTAACCATGTCTGACCTTAAATCAGAAAGCTGGTCACAGTGGCTTTCTTCATGCTAAAGTAAAAGTCTGACACAGGAAGACACTATAGAAAAATGTAGCAGAAGGACCTTCAATGATGTACCCTCTGGACATGAAATAAAAGGTGCTGTTTAGCCACATTTATAAACATCCTATCACACATATCATCACTGGCATTCCTTTGAGTGAAGGTAAGCAAGCGTATAGAAGTGTTTCTGATAAGTATTGCAATCAATGTTCTATCAAGAGCATCCATAAAAGACCCACCTGAGGACTGTGTCCATCTTGCACAGTTTGCCTGGTTTTTATGAAGACAGTCTTATTCCATCGATGTTAAAGAGAGGAGGGAAAACCATTTCTATCCAAAGCACTCCCCATAAGAGAGGAAGAGACCTGTGTGACTGTCATTTGAGTCAAAACCAAAAGGATCCCCCAAACTTCAGAGAAAAACTGTCCAAGTACTAGAAATCTCAAGCTGTGGTTGAGAGGACAGGAAGTATCCCAGACCAAATAAAAGCTATCTGTTTGTGCTGGTTCTACTCACTTTTGTCTCTATAGTCTTCAAAGCACATCCTAAAATCATTTTAAACTAATAAATCACGGTCACAGCTTAGCAAATAAGGATGTTTAACTTCTCCATCCAGCTTTTGGGGAAGGGCAGCAGATAAAGTCATTAAAGAAAGTCAGGAATGTGGCTGATGGAGAACCCATCATTTGCTTTGTGATTCCCAGCCTCTGCAATCAGCTGAAGAGGTGAAAGGTTCAGTGGAACAGCACAGACAGAAGCCAGACAGACCAGCCAAGTGTTTGAGTGTGAGAGTTGGAATAATCTGTTCATTTTCAAGGAAGAACGAACTTTGGATGTTGAACCTTGGGTTCAAGAACAGTATACCAGGAGCAGAGGTGAGGGGAGCTGGTAGGCATGATAAATGCACATACTTGAAATAGAATTCTGGCTTTCTTAAGTACTCATAAAGTGGTTTTTACAGCTACATTTGTGTAATTATTCCCTCAGTTCTTAGTAGCAGAAAAGGAAATACAGTCAAGGAAAAGCAGACTTGTGAGAATTTCCTCTTCTCTCCCCAGCCCATCTTGCTGATTTTTAGTGAAAAGTGCTAGTCAGCATGTTCCTTTCCTCTGTTTTTAATCAGAATTGCCCCCCGGTCAGCTGGGATATCATATCCAAGTTATAAAGACTGCCAGGGACCATCTGCATGGTTAACCCTACTTCACACACAAGAGTCCTCAGAGCTGTCCGGCCTGATGTAGCTGCTCATCTCCAGTTTGCACCCAAGCACAAGAGACAGGAGCATTGTCCAGTGTTCAAGGCCAGGTTGGACAGTGTTTGGAGCAACTTGCCCTAGTGTGAGGTGTTCCTGCCTGTGGCAGGGTGTTGGCACTAAGTGGTCTTAAGGTCCTTTCCAACCCTAACTATTCTATGATTCTATGATCCAATTTAGATGGCAGTGAGGCTCTTCCTGCTCTCACTGTGTATTGCTCAACACGCTGCACTGTGTCACTAGTGAGTTCACATTGTAAAAGCAGACCGAAGGAGCAGGGGGAGGCCTTTTTTCCTTGCCTTTTTCTCAGCATTTCCGGTAGGAGCCTATACACCTCTCCTCATATCCTGCATTTGGCTTCTTCTGGGACCAAAGTGAAACCTCAGAGCAGATGGGATTTAGCTTACTGACATTCTCTAGAGCTAGCTCAGATTTTATTAAACACAGCTGGAATCCCAGGCTTCTTCAAATGGGTTAGCTCACTTCTTACGTTGCTTCTATGTCTTTAGAAATCCAGCTTTGCAATCAGTTGGAGCCAAAAGACAGAGTGAATTTGTCAGCATCCAAGTCATAAACTTAACAAAAAAAATGCAAGTCTGTAACTGAGCTCACACCAATCCTCTCTTATTCACCAATTCTTCACATCTTCAATAGGTCAGCATAATTCACCCTAGCCTGAGACTGCTGAGTCCATCGAGTAACACAACAGAAGCCAAATACATGCTCAGGTTAGACAGGAGAATGCATAACTGACTACTCCTTACACCAAGTGCCTTTCCTGCATTCTTTAAAGCACAGAAGCATCCTGTTATTTCCTTGGGAGTTCAGAGGTCTCTTAACGTCAACAAGAGAAGAGTAAACTCAGTTTAAACCTCCTCTCTTGCGTGTAACCATCTTTCCTAACTCAGATTTAAGATTATCTCCCTTTCAGAGCTAGCAAACAAGGCAAATCTTCCACAGCAGAATAATACAAATCATCCCACATTGAAATAAGGTTGTTTGCAAGCTATTTATATGACAACAGAACAATAGAAATCAAGTATACTGTTTTTGTTCTGAATAAAATTCTTTTATCACCATATTTTTGGGGTATTGTATGACAGCGCTGTGCAAATATTCCTTCAAAACTTAATTTACAAAACTGTAGTGACCTGAATATACAATTCACAAAAAACCCCAGACATTTCAGGGGTTTTGCACCATCAGTATCAATAATTTAGTACTTATTTTGAAAACAACCAAGACACAAAAGCCTCTTTCCTGCTGTAGATCTCTGCTTTAATCCTTCATCTCCAGAACAGCCCTGATTTAGTTAGAGTGTAGTTCGGTTTCTCTCAACTAAAGCAATTTTTAGGGCAAACACTTGCAATTATGAGAGGGTTTTTCCTACTGTTGTTGTTTTAAACTGCATTTATTCTGGCAAAGGTAGTGCCTCCCACAAGGCTGAATTCTGAAACTGATGCCTGGAGAACAGTGAGAGGACTCAGAACCTCTATACATATCAAATTCCAAATATTTTATCCCTTCTTTAAAAGCTTTTTACAGCCACCATTATGCAATAAGGATCAGCAGTACTCATGTAACAGCCAGTGCTTTAGTGTCCCAAAACACTCATGTCCAAGACTTCTCATTACAGTTAGGAAGTGATTGCATTTTGTAAAGCCAAGAAAAGACACTCCGTGTCATGAATTCCAGTCAATTATAGCCAAATGCAGCCCATGTCCTCCTACTGTAGCTTTCCACAGCCTCAACAAGGTAACTGCTACACAATAAAGTTTGTATCTCACTACCAGTTGCTAAATAAAAATAAAGTATATACGTATATAAAAGCCATTGTGATGGGAAACTCAGAATTCAACACATCAAGCATCTTAGGTTTCAACTTGGCAGTTAGCCACAGCGCAGAAGCACTTAGGAACTTCACACATATTTCTCTGATAGTGTTATGACTCCTTTTTTCTTTCCTTTTGTTTCCTTCTGTCTCTGCTACAAGTGTCTGCTCCCAATTTGCTGCGTAATGAAGTGACACAGGGCTTAGGAATATCGCCTGGAACAAACCACCAACCCCATCGCCTACAGTGACGGGGAGCCTCGTGGCTCTGACTTCATGGCATCCGGGACTCACTAGCACAGAGCTACTGCAGCAGCCCTGGCAGGAATCACAAAGCAACCAGACTCTATACGTCCGCCCGGTACTGAGGGGGAAGTGAGTGAGGACACATTTTCCATTCTATAGCCAGAGGCCCATCTTACGGGAAATTTCAGTCAGTAAAAGCAAAATGTTACTGGAACGTTGCCTTCCCCAGCTTGAATGGATTTTTGTATTATTATTAAAGTTGGAGAAACAAGTGTGAAAATTTCATCTCTTTCCCAACTGGGCTTGTTCAGAGTTTGCAGATTGTGTGGACTCTGAGAGATGCAAAAGGGTTTCTGTCTGGCAGTGGTACCTGCAGACAAATACCGGTTTCTAATCCGCTGCGGGTGTTCCCCCATCTGCCCACTCTAAGGCAAGCCAGAAGGAAAACATTTGGAAATAACAGTGATATTGTCTGCTGAAACAAGCTGTCAAGTAACTTCCTTTGCATTTAGAGTATCCCATAGTATAGCTGAATTATCTCAGTTCTTTGTAAGCAGCCACAAACTGCCTGCTGTAGGCAGAGGATGCTCAGACCTTACTTGTATACTACCTGAGAATGACACCAACCCTGTTAAAACACTGACTGCTCGTCCTTTAGGTGAGGCTGCAAGGAAAAAGACTTCATGGAGCCAGGAATCTTCTTTCACCTTTGTGCCACCTCCCTGTCCATGCTCCCAGACCTCAGGCACTCAAGACAGGGCTGCAAGGGGGATGTTAACCCTTGTTGCATGGACTCTCCTACTAACAGAGCACCATGCTAACAATGTGAGTGCAACATGACTGATTTCAATATGCAGTTTAGGTGGCCTAACAGGCAGTTTTAACCAGTCAAGAGAGTGAGTAGGTATAAGCAACCCTATGTTCTATTTAGAGGAGGTGTCACAGTCCTATAATACTGAAAAACATTAAGGTAAGAAGCCCTTGAGCAGGCAGCCAGACAATGACAGTAAGAGAACTAGGGAGAACTGGGAGAAAAACCCTTTTCATTCTATGGGGCCCTCTGTTATGAGCTATATATGTTTAAAGACATGTTACAGTTCAGGAAGGACAGTACAATATTTGACTCAGCAAATTTGATTTCAGCAGCTGGCTCAGACAGCAGAGACATGGATTGAGGGGTTCTCAGATGCAGAAGAAAAAGAAATAGTACAGACAGAATACCAAGCAATGTCTCAGTAATTCCTCTTGCATCTCCAGGCTAATGGACACTAGAGGAAGTTACTCAGATATAATATTGGAAGTGACTCTTGACACCTGTGCCTGTTCCAACACTGTGGTGTTAATGAATAAACTAACCTCAGTAAAAGAGGAAAGAAAGTATTATACATTTTTTACATCCCCTCACAGACAAAATCAAACATCGCAGTAACAAGGGCAGGGAACATGCAAAGTGTTCCGAGTTTTCCAATTTCACTCATGTCCACTTCAGAAACTGGCCGCAAAGGATTCAGTGGGTATAAAAACTATACTGAGGGGACCAACAGACGGCAGATGCCTTTTCTGTTTCTCTTGTAAAAGCAGTCCAGGGAATTAATACTTCTTGCATTGTGTATAAAAACCAAAGCAAAACAAATCACCAGAAACTCTTGTGGACCAAGATGTTTAAAAGCTACAGGGTTTGCTCAGAGAGGCCTGGGAGTCCCTGAACAGCATTTTCTAGGGTCAGATTCAGCCTCTCTGCACTGTGGCCACCTCACAGTCTGGTACACAGCAGGTATTATCTTCTGCATGGACTGGTGGTGGTTCAGGCTTACACACACGTATGTGTGTACTTGATTAGGATGCACAGAGACCTCTGCTCTCCCCTTTCCCTTTTTGCTTCTAGTCCTTATGTTTCATTAAAGTGCAATGGACTTTGCCAATGTGAGAATGTCTGCAGTGCACTTACTACGAAGTGTTCAGGACTACGTGCTCATCAGTCTTTTCTCAAGGAAGCATTGAAAGTGAGCTATCTGTTCCATAATTAACCATTTCAGAGACTACTGCCTAGACCTGGTCTGAAAATTCACATTTTCCTGCAGAGTCTAATGGCGTTGTTCATGTATCATGTTTTTCATTTCATTTTAATTTTTTAACCATGAAATTAAATCTCTTCCCTCATTTAAGAAGAATCTGATAAAAGGCATTTCTATTTCAGAGTGAGTTGATATACTTACTACAATGGCACAGGACTGCCTGCCTTCCAGGCTAATACGGACTTAATGTGGGAGCCTACAAAACTTCAATGTTTTAGCCAGGCAGGAAAAGCTTAAGAGAAAGGAAAGCTCTCAAGAGCAAATTCTGCTCTTAAAGAGTTATAAATCCAAAATAACTTTTTCAGGTTTTGACTGAGGTAAAGGACTGTGTCTCCTAACCAGCAGATCAGAAGTTTGATGTTCTAGACTGGGGGAGAGGAAGAGGTTAGTTTCACCACACTGTAAAAAGCCAATAGCCTCAATAGATTGTATTCCACCTGGAGAAAGAAAGCTGCTGAGAGTTGTCGAATGTGACATCACAAATACATCAGTGCAGCCTCTTATACAGTATCAGGAAACACAAGGTGAGACGCAATATGTCAATGGAATATGTTTTACCTGAAGAATATGAATAATGCGATCATGCCTCAGGGACCCTCCTAACTCGGGGTGTGCAAATCTCAAATTCCTCCACAGGTTAATAGGTCTGTTTGGAGAAAACAGCAATGATCTGGACTCTTCTACAAAGCTTTCTCCAAATGCCTCCGTGTCAATTTGCCTTGGAAACCAGGCTGAGCACAGCAGGAGACCCAGCTCTCCTTAGAGAATTATGGGCATAATTTGAATGGTTTCCTTTGCTTGCTAAATTCAAGCTGCACAGGTGGTATTGAGGACTTAGTAAAAATTACCATAATGTACTTAGTTTTACAACTGATGAAACTTCCTGATCACAGACCCATTGTAAAGTCAATTACAACAACCAGGCAAACCTAACCATTTCTCCAGACCAGCTGTTAAAGGATATGAAATGACACAACTTATGCCATGCAAGTCTGAGACAGTGAACACTACCACATTAGAAAGGCAGTTGGCTTTTACGATGACTTTCCAGTCGTGGATGATCATGAAGGATCATATTGTGATTTAACTGGCTGACCCTCTCACCAGATCATGACAGGTATTATCCAAAGAAACAACTACAGGAAAAGTTTACTTTGGAGCAAAAGATTACATCCAAAATGGCAATATTAAAGAGGGAAGAAGGCCTTAGAAATCAGCTCAGTGTTTCTCTTATCCTCAGGACCATAGCACACTCAACAGCCCCTGGATCCTTAAACCCAGGGTAAGCTTGTTCAGCATGTGCAACTGACACTAGACTGCTGCCAAAATCAGTTGGAAAAACATCCTACCTCATTCATTTTACACTCTTTGCAGTCAAAGCCCTTTCATTCCTCATCCCTGCAGTGGAAATGACAAGTAGAGGAGCAGACCCTCTGTACTTCCGTTGCACCAGCCAGGCGCTGTGAAGCCACATGTCTCCTCATTCAACCCGAATTCACAATCCAGGGATAGGCTCAGAAACAGCTTGTAGAGATGTTTTCCTCCTGCTTTATAAATTACCCATGTATCACATACAGCTCTTGCACACAGCTGCAGCCTCTTGAGCATCTCTTTTGAAACACATGCAACATGGTTTTGCTACCTAGACAAACGGCAGTTTGACAACTGTGAAAGCAGCTTGTGCCAACAAGATGCAGACCAGATGGCAAAGGGAGCAATGAATGTGAAGGCATAGAAAATGAAGTTTCTATCACAACACAGATGTGACTGAAGGTGTGTTTCAGAATCCCAGGGGAGTTTTGAAGCCATCTTTGAGTGCCACAGAGGTCCTGCTACCAGAGCTAGGAGTTTATACGCACATATCTGAGCCAAAATTAAACAAGTATTATACCACTGGCCTGCAGTACAGACATACCCAAAGGTTCTATATAAATGTCTGGCTGTTTCAAACAGAAAGAGGAAATAAAAGATAAAAATACTTGCCAAATACCCCAAATTCTTAGAAAACTAAGTATTTTCTGAAGTCACTTTTGGCCTGTGCTTCCCCTTTTGCCAGCGCTTTGGGCTGCATCTGAGCCAGATACAAGTGTTCTATGCAGGTCCCTTCACAGAGCAGGCAGAACTGCTCTGTGCAGATTACACAGCCTTGTCTGAGTTCCTCCAGCAAGATGAGGGATTTTCCATTCCCATGATCATTTCTGACTGGCTGTAGTGACTTTACTGAGCACTTTGAAATAGACTTCAAACACCAAGAAAGGAACGCGACAGCTGAACTGAGGACTGCTTATAAATACGTATTTATAAAAGCTGTGCTCAGATTTGCAAAACTCACCCCTTTGTATCAGTGAAGAATGTAAATAACAAAGTAGCATAACTTTGCTGAGAATCTTTGCAAGTTTTTCCACAGCAAACACTGGGAAATTCTCTCTATCGACAGTTACTGAGTTCTTTTGAGAGCTTCTTCATAGAGGCAAGTTAGCCCTGCCCTAGAATAACAATGATCTTCAGCTTTGCAGCTGTATGATCTCTGCTGAAAAGGCTACTGTTCATCCACTCTAATGTATTCTTGGGATGCATCTGCACAGCCAAATGTGGGTGCAACTTGTTATATTGCTTTTATCTTATCAATGCAGGCAGAGGTGGCAGTTTCTGCAACTGAAGTTAGCTTTGAGAGTCTGCTGGAGACTGTAGGAACATAACGTAGTATCTCTCAGGTACTGAACTCTATCATGTATTTTAATAGTCCTCACTACTCATGCCACCCAGTTTGAAGCTTACATGGAAGCTATGCCCATGTATAGTAGTTAGCTCTTTGTTTTGCTGGCATATGGGAGGACAGAAAAGAGAAGTGAATTCTCAACGTATTCAGTGTGGGCTCCTTTCAAAACAGCTGGAAAAGCCCAAAAGTTATGGCATAGATGACATCCATAAGCTCTCTAACTACAGAGTCTTCAGGGACTTCTAACACACTATAACAGAAACAGTAATTTAACTGTCATTTAAGGGGCTAATGGTCACCCTTTAATGACTCTAACTCATTGAGGTTTCAAAGGTACTTTATAAACATGGCTTTGGCTCTCAATTACACTAGGTAGTCAACATTTATCACAAACAAGCTTCCCACAGACAATCTTGAACCATCCTCAATTCAGGGTTCCCTTCCAATAATGAAGGGGGATGTAAGAACCTTTTAATTGTTCTTAGACCTTGTGAGCTCCAAAGTAGGAAAAATCCTGGAGGAGTATTGCTCAATGTCATTGACTTCAGCAGCAGCAAGAAAAATAGTGTCATCAAAGGCATCAAGGCTATTTCTTGGAGATATTTGGATGTGAAGGCTATGTGGGGGACTGATTTCATTCCAGAAGAATCCCAGCTATAAACAGATTAGCAAATTATTGTGACAAACAGTAAGCCTTTCGTGAGAATGTTTACCACTGAGTTCCACAGGCCAGGACCTGGCCAAGCCCATCATGTTGAAACATAACCAGTGAATAGAGACTTCCAGGAACCACATGCTGCTGAAGAAGGTGCCAGCAAGGCAGGCTGGAAGCTTGAAGATGGCTGTGGAAAAGGTGGTGGGGACAGGGAGGTGGGGATGACATTTTTTCTGGACTCTTGCTACAAGAATCAAGTTTGGAAACCAGAGGACAACAAGCCAAAGAGCAGAACATATCTGGTTTTGCAGACGAAATAGCCAGAAGAGCCTGATAGACGTATCTGTGCCTAGACATCAGGTCCCTAAGGCTCAAACTGTGGTTTGAGCTTTATCTATTTCAGATTATTGTAGTAGTTTTCTTCCTTTAGTAAGATAATCAAAGTATTAGAGTAGCAGAGGAAAGAATGGAAATACTTGTATAGTCTCATAAAGGAGAAATCATGATACACATCTTATTCTTCTCAATGTGGCAAACCACAATAAAATCCTTTCTGGAACAAGGTAGGGCTAAGATTGAAAATTGAACCTGACAAACAATGAATGGTACATCAGTACTATTCTTTGCCTTTCCAGAATTCTTTACCTGAAACCCACATTGCATTTTGTACAGTGAGAGACAGAAAACAAAATGAACACCAGATGACACAGATAAGGTTACATATAGTGTCTGTGACAGAGCTAGAAACAGCCAGATCTCCTTGCACCCAGGAGGATGCCTCATCCAAATCAAATCCCTTGTCACTTCACTAGTCCGCAATGGAATTCATGGCTCCTGGGCAAGGCAGAAGTAGAAGGAAACTTTCTTTGGAATGGACATATCTGGGAAATAACTCTTTCAGCTTTTCAAAATGGAAAAACCCAACAACCTTTCCCAGCCTTTAAGTTAAAGGTTACTTTTTCCTTATGACTCATGATAACTGTCAGACCCTGAACTTGCAGACGCTTACACATTCAGCTGACTACAACCCACATCACAAACTCCATTTCATTAGCTACATACTGGCTCACTGGGACCTCAAGCACAAGACAGAGTGAAGCATATGGGTTATTAGAGCCAGCAGGGAACAAACACATCACTGAAACCAAACCTCTGTCCTCAACAAACCAAAACACTTCATTTGATGTTTCAGTATTAATATCAACCCAGGAGTAATTGTCATCTTGAAATGGACAACTACACCTCTGCAGAGTTATTCACCTACCTGTCTAGAGCTTCAGAAAGACGTCTAAGATCTGGCAAAGAACAGATCCTTATATAAATTTCACTGGTCCCAGTTCTGCCCTTGTGAGCATCAGTCATGTTTGCCCTTTTCATTCTTATTAATGCGGAGTAACCATGCATTCCCTACCAGTGATGGCTATGTTCATAAATATTTACAACAACTGGCTAAATGAAATCATACTTTGTTCCATCCACCCATCCACACTTAAGTCAGAGAGCCTAAACTATTACCCTGCCAAATACAGAGAACTTCGTGAAATATAAAGCAACACAGTTCAGCTTGGCTTAGATAGAGTTCAGCCAACTTCCATCAGCTGCAGACCTCATTTTGTATATAGTCTATGTTCAGAACCTTGTAACACCACTTATTTCCTTGGTGTACTGTGAGATATCCAGACTACCTGTTTTGTCTGCTCCAGTTGCTGCGATGTCCTCATTTCTCATGCTTTACATGAGAAGTCCTTCCTGAAGTTCAGAGTCTTCTCACAACTAACCCTGCACACCATCCTCACACTGCTCTCCAGCAGCCCTTAGCCTCACTGTGCTTTGTGTCTTGTTTAGGATTGATCCAACCCTCTGATCTCACGCCAAAGGATGGGAGAAGGTTCTTTGGTCCATTCATGCCCAGTGCATGTCAAATTCAACCCCAATTATGGACTATAATGTGTTTCAGCTGCCTGTCAGCTCTTTATTCGCTATGTTTGCATGAACTGAGTAGATTGGGGCTTTCTCCAAATGCACAGTTCAAGTACAGAACACCACAAGTACTGGATTTAGCTTTCTGGCCCTGGGCTTTGTTTTTTTATCACAGTTGATTAACAGACTGAAGCAAACTTTGGGTTAGGAAGAGGAAGGCTCTAAATCCACTCTCATTTCATCTTCCTCACAGCAAAAAAAAAAGGCCTTAAAGCCAAACACCGATTCTACTGCACAGCAGCAGGCCAGTTTGCTTTCTTACCATACCTATTCAGAAGCAATAATGCTCTACTCTTCCCAGTTTGGTCCTGTATTTCTAACTACTAGTAAGACTGGATTGTCTTCTTTTGAATACAACTATTTGACATAAGTAGACTCATGTCATTCTAACAGCTCTGCAGTGTATTCACTAGAAATACTAGCTGCTTCTTTGCATTCCTGCACACTGGACACTGAAATTGCTTTTTAATGAAGGTTTTGGCTTGCTGCATTTCATCTCATTGATCCTGAATGTAAATAAAGTTACAACTTGCTGAAAACACACTGGTTTAAAGTGTGACCCAATGCTCTGTTTGGGGGGGTAAGAAATCAAGAAAACCCCAAAGCTCTTGGAAAGCTCAAGAGAATTCCAGTGCTGGAATTCACTGATTCAAATATGCGTGTTTACTGCTTGTTTGAAAGAGGAAAGTTTCACTCCTTTTCACGTGGATACATTCCTTGCCTTATCTTGTCTAATTCTTCCTGTAGTGATAACACAGCTTCCAAGGATTTAGATGGAAAGTCCTTCAGAGGAAAGCATGATACATTTTCCATATACAGATTTTAAACATTTCAGTTTCACTTTTGGTTCTTGCTTCTCCTTGATATAGGGTATTAAATATGATCACAATGATGAAGGGACACAGACTTGTAACAGATGATCTGATTACCCCCAAGATACAGACAAATCATTGAATTTTCTTTGCCTGCATTTCCTCATCAATGATACCTACAAGTCCTTGATTTCTTCCAACCTTCCAGGTCCTCTGCACATGACAGATTAAAACAGGGTAATAATAAGACAAATACTGAGTAAACCCAATACAATTAAGGACAAAATAAGACCAAGGCTGTTCAGTACATTAACTCTATCCAAATTATTATGTATAAAGGCTCTAAGCAGAATTAAGTGCAGCGTCAAAAAACATCAACGACAGAAAACCAAATTTTCCACAAACCTGGGGTTTAGTGACATTCATATACACTACCAAAGGCAGGATACAAGTGACTGTACATGCGATTCCAGTATATCCCTGTTACTGGTATGTTGGGAAAGCTCCTCAGGGTCCAGCTATTGTTAAAAGTATTTCTGAAGCATGCTGAGATGGATTGCAAAGAAAAGGAGAAGGAGGAAGGAGCAAACAGGCTGACCTATCACAACTTCTCCATCACTTTCTTGTCCCTATTTGGAGGGAACGGGAGCTTTGCAAGTATCTGCATCCAGGAGAGGCTGTAGGTCTGAAATCTTCTGTGTCAGGGATCTGTGCTCTCACCCACCACCCTGCCAGACACAGACTGCTTGGAGGAACGGAGTTGTCGTAGGACCTGCTGAGCTGATTATTTGCAGTGCAGTGTTTTAAAATGCCGTGAGGAAACCCAGGGGATATTAAGCAGAGCTGTTCCTTCCCTGTCAAAACGTGTAAACATGAACAAATATGGGGTCTGTCTGGAGAACATCAAAGTCAAGTCACACTTAGCCCGGTGCAACACCCCATAGCTGTGGGGGGACTAAAGCGTGAAAGAGTTCTTGTTTTACATAGCTGGTGTGCGACGTCATGCAGCCCAGGGTTAGAGCATGTGTTGGCTGTGTTTCCACACCAGGAACCTGAATCTTCCTCCTTGTAGCTGCCTGAAGCCAAATTGTTTCAACCTTTTGTTTGCTTTAAAGCATCCTTCTGTCCTGCTTTTCTTGAAGCATCATACACCCTCTATGCCAGATGCTGCTAATCGAGCACTGCTCACTGGATGCATACTCTGGCCTCATGGAAAATGAGGGAATCATTTCTTTTATGTCACAGTTTGGTAGTGTACACAGCACAGAGACAAATGAAGTGGACACACAATTCTCCCAAGCTGTGTGGTTACCCACACAGAAACATCTGCTCTCAGGCACAGACACTCCAGCTTCCAAACACAGACTTAGTCTCTTCATGTCTCAGAGCCTGACTGTGAATGCAGACAGACATGAAACTCTGAGGCAGATCTTAATCTTTCCTTAGGTGAATTAGATTGAGAAGTCGTGTATTTATAGATTGTTTATATGTGGAAGATCTACAAGAAAAACCTCTGCTTGGATTTATACTTTAAAAGGGCATGACATCCTATAGTTTAAGTATGCTGCAAATGTATTTGTACTCAGGGCCAGAGCTCTGCTCTGATACAGCACAGCTGATTTTGGTGAAGTCATGCTGAGTAACAAGCTGGCCTTCTCTTATTAGTTCATCATTTTGATTTGCCCTTGCTATTTTAAAAGCCTTGCCTGGGGTTTCCCATAGCAGATATGACCTTCAGGCTGCCTTTTCTCTGTGATGACACAATAATCTAGCTGCAAAGCCTTGAGAAAATTTGTAAGACCATTATGCACCATTCTTGATCAGATCTTGATTCTGAGTCAAAAGAGTTGGCTCTGTGATTCAGCTGCAAAAGTCAGCTACAACGGAAGATATACGGTTGTCCTATTATAACAGAAAACCTGAATCCACACACCACATCTTTCCTCCAGATGGGGAACTCCTTCTCTAAAAAGCTCTCTTTAAAGGGTTGAGTAGCAGTTACTTTATAAGAGAAAGGAGAAACTGCTTTGCTTTAATCCTCTTTTAAAACAAGTTGCTTGGGTTTTTCCCCACAGAGATGGTGGCTGCTGCATCTAGCAGGTATAGATGGAAATCAGCAATATTCATTCCCTGCAGAAGTCCAGACTCCTCTAACAGAAGGCTCAAGCTCTCTGCAAATCTCAGAGGTCCTCAATGGGCAGGATGGACAGAGGAATCATTTTAGCAAATTCTTCTTCAAAGCCCTGTTAGAAGAAAAGGATCTCCTCCCACCTCATCCGAGCAATGTGATAAACTGTGTGTTTCCTTTACCACTTACTCCTCTGCAAATGAAGAATGTCATCAGCACAGAGATGAAGGTTGTTCTTGCACCTTTTGTGCATCTTTCACTGGAGAAGTTACACCATCAGAATAAACTCACTGAGTGACAACTCATGATCTGTAACTGTGCATGTACAAAGCCACTTGTCTACCTAACTGCAGCACTTTTTTGTACATCCATTTTCATTGATCCCCTCCATAGGATGTGTATTGTCACACAGCTGGTGTCACAGAGTCACCATCGACAAGTGAATGGGATCCACATGTGAAAACCACTTTCTTAAATGAAAGAGCTGTTGGGGGAAAGCTCATGTATTCAGTAGGGTTCTCACTCTAGGAGAATGTATCTGAACACAGTGCCGTTGAGGACTGGGGCAAAAATACCTTTTATCTCTTGAACAGTACATGAACCTTCAGATAAACCTATAATGAAACAGAGCTGCTCAGCTGGGTCTATACCAGTATAGTTCACTGCAAGGAAGATCTCTTGTATCACCACAGTGATATATGTGTGCCATGGAGAGAAGTGGTTTCTCAGTTGAATCTCTTTCTGTTTCTACTTGTTAGCAAAACAGGGGGAAAAGAGATGTTTGGAAGTAAGCTGCTACCCATCTTGAGCAAAGGAAGAGATAGAGCCACTGTCCTTGAGGAAGAAAGAGTTCACAAAAAGTGCAGTGAACTACTTTTTTTCTTTTAGTCTCCTATAGAAAAGCCTGTGCTTTACTAACAGTTTATATACAAGGTCTCGTGCAAGCAGATTACACGTCTCCTCCACCTGCAACCCATGCTGGCAGGACACAAGCCAACAAATCTGCAGCTATGACAGCTCAGCGCTAAACCCAAGCTGACACATCCTTCTTGGCACCACCTGGGATTTCAGTGCTGTTTTAACACCGTTCTTTAACCAGGGGTGGTGCACATCTGACAGCTTAGAACTGCTGCTGTACAAGTACGTGACTGTCTACTCCTGTCTGCATAGCCATTATAGGGGTTACCTTATCCAGTTGGGAAGCAGATGAGCTGAAATTGCATGAAAGCACTCAGGAGAATGTCCATAGGAGGATTCACTGCAAAAAAGAGACTGAATTTTAATGGCAATGGTTATCCCCTAATACACAAGTTTTGAGCTAGTTTGTTTTCTGCTCTGCCCCAGCAGCAAGGCAGTGACAAACTCCCTTTTCCCTGTGCCAGCTCTGCAGCTGTAGAGAAGGTCCCACTGCAAAACTGTAAACCCTTCTGAAGGCATCAAGCCCAAACTACACTAAACTTTGCTTACTTTTTCTTTTTGCTCTACACAGCAAATTCCACCCCCCCTACAGATCCATGACCTAATTCAGTCTCAAAGGATCCAGCAGAAGCACACAGAGAAAAACCAATGAACACTGTGGAATTATGGCACTGTATCTTTCACGCAGCACTTAAGCCATTTCATCCTGGATATGTTTTTGTTGCACCCGACAGCTCTCTGCATGTGATGTGTGGCACGAGGCAATGACACAGGGCATGATCGTTGCAAAGGTTGTAGCAACAACTTAACAAATTCCTATTAAGAGGGATCAAGGCAACATGACATTTGCAGGGAGAAGGATTAAGTTGCTTTTGTGTGATGCTCCAGAAGGCTTAGGAGCTCTTGACAATTGTTTGGAAGGGAGTGACTTTTCTTTCCTCCCTAGGAACAGATTCTTAAGGAATGAAGTGTGTTATCTACTTGTACAAAAACCAGGCAGGCAGACACGCTGCTGACACTATGGAATTCACAAGGAAGAAGGAGGCAGTAATGGCAAGCAGATGCAAACCTTTTATGAATCAGGAGGCTGATCCAGACCAGGAAAATGGGTACATTTGGCTGGAGAGGCAGTGGAAACATCTCCCAGAAATGTTCTGTTGATTTGACTTCATGTCTTTTGATGGAACTCATGAAATCTTTCATGGCTTAAAAATACCTGTGGTAAAGGTATTAAATAGAGGACATTCAGGTTAGATATGAGGAAGAAGTTCTTCACTGTGAAGGTGCTGAGGCACTGGCACAGGTTGAGCAAAGAAGGGGTAAATGCTCCATCCCTGGCAGTGTTCAAAGCCAGACTGAGCAGAGTCTTGGACAACATGGTCCAGTGTGAGGCACCCCTGCCCATGGCAGGGGGTAGGAACTGGATGATCTTAACATCCTTTCCCACACAAAGCATTCTATGATTCTATGAATGTCTGGGCCTTCAGATTTCATAGAGGTGACTATGCTGGATATGGAGACACAAAGCTCATTCTCTGCACCCTCCTTCTATTAAAAAACTATCAAATTAGACATTTTCAGCTTAGTGAGTAGCACATAGAATCATAGAATAGTTTGGGTTGGAAAGGACCTTAAGATCATTGAGTTCCAACCCCTCTGCAGGAGCATCTCAACACTAGACCATGTTGCCCAAGTCTCTGTCCAATCTGGCCTTGAGCACTGCCAGGGATGGAGCATTCACAACTTCCTTGGACAACCTGTTATTGCCTTCACCGAAGATATGAGACATGGGAAAACTAAGGTCTAGATACTTTGAAGTGGGACGTTGACAGAATTTTGGCATCTCACAGAGCTTCAAAAGCTTCTCTGACTTTGCTGTTCTTGACACTTTTCCCAGTGAAGCTCTCTTGATATCTAAAGCTGTGTTTCTCCATTTCACAGAACAGCTGATATAACTCATGTACTGGGAGGCTCACCTCAACCATGGACCACTTTGCCACTGAAGGGGAACAACCTGTCTAAAGCCAGTTCATAGAAAATAAGCAGTGGTCAGGTTGACACAGCAAGGGTGTACATAGTTTATGCACTTTATAAATTAAACAGTAATTGAAGTAAATTCAAATATTCAAAATAAAAAAGCTGGACAATTCTATCAAGCAAAATAGAATCACTTCTACTTAAAGAGGTACCAGCTCATGAGATCATTGGCACACGGAATCCCTCTGCGTTCCATGCTAAATGCACTAATGTAAGCTGTTGAAAGAAAATGCACAACAGATTAAGCATAATGGGAGACAATCTTTCATCTTGGGTCTTTTTTTGCTGATCCAGCTGATAAATAGTAACACTGCTGAGGTTGTAACTACCAACTGTAATGATGTCCCACAGCCTCAACCTCGGAAATCATGGCTTGGTGTCACCTCCTCTGCATGTTAGTGAAAGATTGTAGAGGAAAATTGTTATCTTTCAAGTAACAGGTTTTATACTAACAAACTCTAAAGAAAGAAACACTATGAAAAAACACTAAGCAGATAGAAAGTAGGTGTGTCAAACTGGCCCAGTATGTCCTGAATTTTCCACATCCTTTCACCTTTTTCCATCTGATTCTCTACTTTAAACCTCAAAGTTCTTCCAAGAGATCAGTGTAAATCAGTCATACATTCATAGACTAGTTTGAGTTGGAAGAGAACTTAAAGCTCACCCAGCTCCAACTCCAGCCACGGGCAGGGACCCCTTCCACTGGAGCAGCTTGCTCCAAGCCCCTGTGTCCAACCTGGCCTTGAACACTGCCAGGGATGGAGCAGCCACAGCTTCTTTAGGCACCCTGTGCCAGGGTCTCACCATCCCCATAGTGAAGAACTTAACTATACTTTATGTGAAGATCAATACAGTCCTGCAATAATAAGAATAAAAACAATAAAGCAGCAAAGGCTTTTAACTGTCAGGACAATCAATTCCCTAGGAAATTAGAAGCAAGCAAGTGAAAGGTGTCACAGCTTTCAGAGCCAAAATACACACAAGGCAGAGAGCAGTGCTGTGGGGCTTAATGAACCCAGCTACAAACTTCAGCCAGATTATTTCACCTGATAAATTTAATGATTTCTGAACTCACAAATCTTGGTTTATGTACAATATCTCTACTAAGATGTCTGTATAGATCACTGAAACAACCCAAAGGTTTCTATTGAAATTACACGGCGTAGCACTGAAATAACTATGCAGCCTTACAGAGTTCATTTCCATTCTAAAAGTTCAGCTTGTATCTAATAGAGCACTGTAAGTACCATGAAACTGTTTGAACCCCTTGGAAAAGACCTTTCTGGTGAGCTGCTTTTCCCCCTGCAAAGCAAGGAACCTTGTGAGAAAGCACGTCCAAGAAGGCTGTGCCAGACCACCTACCGACCTGTTTAACACATGCCAGGAGCTGCAGGATGCCAAGTGGGCCAGTGGGTTTTTCTCCCCGGATGAACTGCTGTGTCCCGGCAAGGGCAACAAGTTCAGCCACAAGACAAAGAACCATTTCATTTCTCCTGCTTTCCTGTTCCACTTTTGTGTCTGCCTGGGAGCCTCTGTTGTTAAAAGCAAATGATTAGTTGTGCACTGGGGAGCTGTCAGTATTATTTTCTTTAACCAGTGGCTATTTCTCAACTCAGTTGCTAAGCATTACGAGATATTTAGGTTTTTTCCTTGAAATTTTATGTTCCTAAATGCATAGTTTGGGTTGGGTTTGGTAGTTTTTTAGCTTTTCGTGGGGTTTGGTTTGGGGTATTTTTTAAGCTCCTTTAGCAGAACTTGTACTTGACAAAGCACATGAAAAGCCAGCTAGCCCTTGCAATGTGTTAATAAGAAACCTACAGCCAAATCCAGCTCCCTCACTACAGTATAACCCAAAATAATTCTTTTCACTTCTGTAGACAAGTAGGAAAACGAGGTACCATAGCACAATTAGAGTAACGGTGGTGATGCTGCAGTGTGTTTCCTGGGCAGCTTACAGCAGCAAGGGGCTCTTTTAGCGCTGAAAGAACCATCAAAACCTGGGCACATGGCCTCTCGTTGTGGGACAGGTGGGCACCAGCTTCATCTCTTCCAATCCAAACCATTCTATGGCTCTACACAAACTGCTTGATACCAAACTTCTGTGTGCTGCTAAAAGCGAATCAACACCTAGGTCAGCCACATTTACCTTTTTGCCTCCTATAGTCTGGCATAAAGGAGCTTCAAGCAGTCTCAAGGTCCAAGTACGTGTGTTTACTACCCGCTCCTTTGAACCTGGCTTACTTCATTAGCTACAAGCTCTTCAGGATAAAAGCAGATGCTTCTTGTACACATGAACTGTGTCAGGAAGTGCCACTGGAATTCATCATCACTGTGAGTAACAGCATGTCACTTTAGCCCTAAGGCATGAGTGGTAGAGTACAACCAAAACCACAGAAGTGAAGTTCTCTGCCTACAGAAATCAATGAGAATCTTGTCCTTAACTTCACTGGAGCCAGGCCTTATCCAACTTGCACTTTAGGTTTCCCATGGTGAATAAATAGAAACAAAAAGTTGTCCTGGCTCCACTGTTATGAGTCAGACAATCAAGTATGTGCAGTATGCTTTTCTTCAGGAGAATCAGGCTTTTAGGGTACTGGTGTCTGGATATACAACCACGTGTAACTGTTAAGCTAGGCAACATGACTTCTTTAGCAGGAACAACAACCTCCTGCATGTTTACTTTTGTAGACAGGAAGCCAGTAGGGCTATCAATCTCAATGCTATTTTGCAGATAGCAAGTTGCTCTGGGAAGCATACAGAGCTGTTTGGAATGCTGGGGAAGGAGGGCTATGAAAAGAATATTGCCAAAGCTGGGACAGCCCTTCTCAAAGGTCATGATGTAAACATAACACTTGATGAAATGAGATCTTCCTATTTTATAACCCAGAGCAGCATTTTGTCCCAGGAGAGAATTCTTCCCCATACCCCAGCTGAAGAACTCTGTGCTTTGTAGGTACCTACACCACCATGCTGAAAAGAGTAAAATGCATACTCACAACAATTTTTGTTACTAATTATCAGCCTTTGTAACCATGTGTTTGTCACCTAAGAAGTACTGTTCACATCCATTAACCCTGAGTTGTTTGATACTATGGTGTAATTTTCTATTAGGACCATCTGACTGGATAAAGAAATAATTCAAAGGCTAAGTGAGACTAGTATTAAAAAAATAGCTCTTAAAATCTTTTATGGTGCTCCTTGTGTTGCTTGGTCTGTCCTTTATCTGTTAAAATGTTGAGAAATTGCAGCTTTCCCACTAGGTATAAACATCTATATTTTTCTCTTTTAAAGCACAGCATGCTTTCTGTCTGTATATACCTGCACATATGTACCAACCATCCCACTTTTGGGTAACCAAAGTCACTGGTTATTTTGGAAAGAAACCTGAAGTGAAAAATCATAGGCAACGTGCAGAGCCAGCACATATCCAGAATCTGTAAAAGCCAAAACATTCTTCTGCTAATTGCCTTTTATAGCTCATATCTTCTCACGTTCAAGATAACACCCATCTGCTTTGCAAGATGAAAGAGAGATTCCATAGGAATGGTTATATCAACATCCAACAGTTCTAATAGCAGGTTTTTTCCTCTTGTCTCTGTTTTTGGGGTTTGTTTGGGTTTTAATAAATCACACACTGAAGGTCTAGTTACTTACAAAATGACAGGTCTGTGGCACACAGTCCATTTTGCTGTGTGGCTCTGAAGATCACCAGTCATGGAGTCCCAAGAGTCATTACAGCACTGCACACATGTGTGCATCACACTCAGCTTAGCTCACAAATACCAAGAGGAGGAACCGGTCACAACCTGCACCAGGTGTCACCAGGAAATCCCATGTCCTCTATATGAAGCAACAAGATATGCTGCTTTAAGAGCCCTTAAGGGAGATGACCCCTGAGCTTTTCCTTCTTTGGGTCATTCCCCTCTCCTCCTCTTTTCTCCCTTTCTCTGCAGGGAAGTTAGGTCTGTGATGCACAGACTTTCCATGTCTACAGTTCCTTATATTCCCTTGCTGTGGTTTCTTAGGAGCATTTCTGAACTGTGAACAAGTTGAATCTTCCAGATTGGAGCAGAGAAGCCAATCCAAGTATTGCCCCCTTGATGTGGACAGACAGAGTTCAGCTGGTTTGCATGTTGAGCCTGAACTCCAGAGAATGGCTGAAGCTAGAAGCAGCTGCTGGTGCTGTCACAACAGGATGCTAACTGCACATCTCCATGTAAAGACATCATCACTTAAAGCTCTCTGCTAACAATACCAACAGCTGCTTTTCTGGCTTGGTTGACACAGATACCGCAGAGTGAGATATACAGATGCCTGTGCCTTTTTCTTCCTTCAGACTCCTCTTATTATCATTTAATTATGTTTACTGTTTTTCTATTAAATCCAAATGATGATTTCAAGCAGCTCAGTCAGTGACATGCCTGACTTTTCAAGTGAAAGATACGTAAACACACAATTAGAAAGATGGTGTCTGACCAGCTTGAGGGCAAAACATCCACTGAACGATGTGGATGCCAGGACATCCCAGGGACAAGCCTCAGCTCAGGATCCATTTTAGATACATTGACATGGTATCCAGTAGAAGGCAGGAGTTTGTTCTACCTATACCAAACAGATGACGTTCAGGTTGGATATAAGGAAGAAGTTCTTTACTGTGAAGGTGGTGAGGTGCTGGCACAGGGTGTCCAAGGAAGTTGTGAATGCTCCATCCCTGGCAGTGTTCAAGGCCAGGCTGGGCAGAGCCTTGGGCAACATGGTCAAGTATTGAGGTGTCCCTGTCCAAGGCAGACAGGTTGGAATTGGATGTCTTAAGTCCTCTCCAATCCTAAACATTCTATGTTGTTCAGGTGCAGGCAGCCACAAGCCCCTTTGAACCTAGTGCAGCAGAGCTTTTGCAAGTACCTACTTTTGCCTTAACCAAAGAGCTTTACAGAGATGTGGCAAATATTAGATCAGGCACAAATCATAGTCTGCTTCTTTTGGTTACAATATGTAGTCATGTGTCTTTTGGTCAGTTTGGTGCTATGATAAACAAGTTCATGTTTGCCCCCTCAAAAAGACCATGTAGGCAGAATCTTAAATACTCTCCAAAACTGCATACCAGCTCCTAATTTTTCCTAGGTTCTCTCAATAATTTCCAGGTTACTATTGTTTGTTTTGAAGTCACTATGGTGATTACCCAGGCAGGTATCTGATTCAGATGATTGATTTTAAAATGATTAGCCTAAGGTAACATTATATTCCCATCTAGAATTAATAAGCGTAAATTTTGCTTACCCAGCTTCCAGCTGCACAGTACATTCCCACAGACCTCTCAGGGAGGTGCAGCAGCTGTCAAAGCCATGGGCAGAGGTGGCTGTTCTGATGGAGATGCTGATGTGTAGGCATTGGTGCTTCCTGAAAAGATATTGGTTAAGTGTTAGGAAACTACAGAAACTCCCCCTCCTCAACAGGGCATAGAAAACCTATGAGGAGAGATAAAGACAGGGAGATCATTTCCCAACTACAGCCCTAGGGAAAACAGGCTTTTTGAAAAAGTAATTTAAGGTACTGTCAATTAAAATAGGTTTAGAAAACAAGAAATAAATTAAAACAGCTTATCCACCCCATCATCCCTTCTTTACAGGCTCAGTTTCACTCTTTACTCCCCTGCTTCTGTCCCAGCCGTGCAGGGAAACAGGGAACAGAGGGTGAAGGTCAGTCCATAACAACGCTGCTCTGGCATTATTCCTTCCTTATGCTTTTCACTTGTTCCAGTGTGGTGAGGCTAAAGTTTCTATCAGGAATCATTCTCTTGCTCCAGCACAGGGTCCTCTCCTTAGGCTGCAGGGAAATACCAGCTCCTCCTTCACTAAGCTGGGTGTTCACAGGGCTGCTTCCTCACACTTTTCCCCTCATTCTCACTGCCTGTGCTGTGATTTGCCCCTTTTGAATGCGTATGTTCCACAGGGGCACCACCAGTTCGCTCTTACACTCAGCTGCGCCCTGAGGGAGGTGAATGGAGCAGGCCTGGGGCAGCCTTCCCACCACCACAACCAGGACACCTGTTCATAGACTTTGTGCAAAATACGAGGCTTTTTTTTTCCTCTCCTTTTAAACAGGTGAGTCTTTGCCCCTGAAGCACAACCCTTCAGTATGAAAATGGGCATCATAGAATCACAGCCTTGTCTGGGTTAGAACGGACCTTAAAGCCCATCCAGCCCCAACACCCTGCCATGGGCAGGGACCTCTTCCACTGGAGCAGCTTGCTCCAACCCCTGTGTCCAACCTGGCCTTGAACACTGCCAGGGATGGGGCAGCCACAGC
>JBCJKH010011513.1:0-13783 GCA_039877255.1 Loriculus beryllinus | reverse complement strand
TAACCTTGGAGGATGATGTGTGGATTAACACTGAGTTACCTCTTCCCCAAATGGGAGCATGCTCTTGTGGATAGCAGATATATTTAAATTTTCTGAATAGCCAAGCTAATTCACAGATGAAGCATTAGCATAAAATACTTTCTATGCTAGACAAACTCCCAGAGTGACCAGGTGCGGAGCTGGAAGCAAAGGGATGGGAATTAAAGTTAAGAACAAAGGAAATGAGTAATGGCTAACTGAGCTCTTTTGTTTGGGTATCTCATTTGCTAGATTGAAAAAAAAGTTACCTTATACATGGTTTTGACTATTTCTATTCAACTTTATATTCAGTAAACATAGAAATTACGCTAAACAATAAAACAGCATCATTAGCACAGGTTTGATTTCTAATAGCGAAAAAGATGTAAGGTAAAGTTCCCATACCTGCTGCTTTCTGGAAAGAGGCAATATTTTTTCAATCAATCACCTTTATTTCAGTTGAACAAAGCACAACTTGCAATTTACCATCTGATATCATTAGCATTATTTGGCAATTCTCCCCATTCATTCAAATTCTACTCTTAGGGATAGACACTTCCAAAACTTCTTTCCATCTTGCTTCTTGGCCAAATATTGATTGCTTTGGTCCCACACTGCTAACGACACTCATTTTTTGTGGGTGATGAGTCTTGACACAGAGATTACAATAACTTTGTAGATTTCCTTCCCTTACTTATATTTGTTCCACTTTTATAACACATTTTGCATTTACATTATCTGCACCATTTTGGTATGACTGCATTAAACCCATTTGCTTCAGAAAGAACTGCCTGCTGAGCTCTTAGAAGATGCAAAGGTGCAGATTATAATTTCTAGTGGGGTTTTCCAGTTCTTAAAAATGACATGTTATATGCAACATTTTGCTTTTTTCATTCGTTTTAAGGTTTTGTAAAGAGCTGCCCATCTGCTTGCCTAGTGTACTTGCAATGATCCACATTTTTCTGCTAGCACTTTCATGGCTAAGTCTCTTCAGGAAAATCAGATGCTGAAGCATTGGAAATTTCAAGAGCATCAAAAGTTCACCTGCTGCTTTTCAAGTGCATTGGTTTCTACTTCTGAGAGTGAAAATCCCAAGCAAGCACTTTACTTTCTCCCATTCTCTGTAGCCTCCTTCTCGAGTCAGAGAGCCTGAAAGCAGTTTTGGAGTTTGATTTTAATGTAAACTGTGTATTTCATTGTGCTCCAAGATCTCAACATAGTCATGTCTGCTTCGTTTTGGTTTACTTTTTTTTTAAGCCTCATCAATAGCAGCCATTTTGTAAATTTCAAACCTATTTTATCATGCCTGCCATGGCTCATGGGCTGAAATGTTCACCTCACTCCACTTGGGTTGGTTGTATATAGAAAGTCAGACTCTCCAAAAGCTCCAGAACTTCCTGCCTCTGAAGAAATGAAATTCAGTGACACCTCAGGGGGACCATGGGATGCACGGGCTGGCTGTGATCCAGATCTTTGCATCGGGACTGACGCAGGCATGAGGATCCTCTCATATGGAGATGTCTGCAGCAGTAGGGCCCGTGTAATAAACTTGTTAAATTTTTGTTTTCATGCACATTTTAAAGTGTATCTGTGTGTCTATCTGTCCATACACAGATACATATAACAGACACAAGTGTGCATGCAGTACACTATTGGAACCAAGAGATCTCATGAACAGCGGTTGAAGGTGGTCGGGAAAAATTAGTGCAGCTCCTTTTGATAGTTTAAGATATTTATGGAAGCAGCGGAAAATACAAGACATCTAGTATTGATGTATGATGTATCTTCTGATGTATTGATATGATGTATATTCTACATCATGTAGAGGAGAGGACTGAGGAGGTTGCTTGCAGGAAGAGATGAGTGATGAGCATGTCTTAAAGCGGAGGCTGTTAATGCCGTAGAGCTGCAGGAGGGAAGGGAAAAGTTTCCTGGACACAGTGAAAATGATCCAAACAAATACGGATCATCATCCAAGAACACTTGGAATGGGTTGAAGGAGAGTTTAGTGCCCAAAGTATTGACACAACTGTTTATCATGTCTGTCATGGTATTTATTCACAAATGTGTCACTGCTGAGAGTTAGGGTTCATCTCATCTAATACTTTACTCAAGTGCATGTATCCGGGCTAAACTGGACCCTAAGCCTTTTTCTGCAGTCAATGGATGAGGCAGCGCTTTCAAAGGGTAATTCATTTAATCTCTTTTGAGCCACAGTTTTAAGGTAGGTTTCATTCATGCATCTATTTATCTTCATTAGATATCGAAGGAGTTATTGAAGTCACCTAGTGAGCTGAGACAGCTGGAGAAAATAAGAAAATAAGAAAAATAAGAAAAAATACAGGCTGATACATGGGGACTCACAATTTTGGCTTCAGGAAGTAGGATATTAAAGTATGAATATTAAACTACTTCATCAGCTGTTATTTTTAGTCTGGCACCTATTTTTCTCGTTCAGATTTTAATTTCCAGGAACTGCCATGGAGCATGGATCAATTAAGAGCACATTCTGAAGAGTGAGGACACACTGAAGAGTAAAGGAAGGGTGGAAGAAGTATCTAGGATAGTTCCTCCTGTATGAAGTTGTTCAATGGATCAAGGAAGAACAGTTTCTATAAGGACAAGAAAGCTTCTGTAGTATTATAGCCGTATCATACTAAGTCGTGTGCTTAGAAAGTATGTGACTCACTTCCATTTTCATGTAATCAGTTCATTACCCCATTTTTAAAGTGTCCTGCATTCCACAAAGCCAGGCAATGTGGAAGCCTTTCCCAGTAACCTCCCAGAAGGAGGTAAAAGTGGGTTCATTCACTTTGTGTTTGGACTCTTTTAAAAAGAGGCTTTCAACTGTTCACTGAAACTCTCAAAACTGCCTTATGACAGCGATTCTGATTCCTCAAAACTCATCACGAAAGCAGATTCTTTCCATTTAAATCAATGAATCCCCATCAGAGCAGTTTTGGTGGTTTTGAATGTATACTGTGTGATTTGTGCCTGATGTTTCGGTATCGTGGGACTTTCAAAGCTGACAATGAAAGCTGATAGCATGCCAGTGTTTTGGAATCCAGGGTCAAACGAATAAAGAAATCTTGGTCTGCTCCCATAGTCCATAGTCCAAAACACTAAGGTTTCCTTCCTATACCTCCATCTTTTCATAGAATATTTCACTATACTATTCCTTTTCTTGTCTCATTACTTCTCAGGGTATTCCAGAAGTTATGCATTGAGGGGTTTTTTTCAAAGGCATTTTAAATGCCTCCCAAACCATTAATTGCATGATCTGAACCTTGCAGAATAATTGCAGACCCAGAAACTCCTAAATCCTTCATTTCAGAGAATAGAAGCGGCGCTTCAGTGGAAAGAAGATGAAGCTTTTAGATGATGCCAGTGTGAAATTATTATCAAAAAGCATCCTAATCCATTGTTTTCCCTATGGAAATATTACATTCCTCCCTTGTTCTGGATGATCAGTCACGCTTTATCCCTTGTAAACCAAATAGTGTTTCATTCAGATGTCAAACCACTACTGACATCAAATACTGCATTGGAATTTAAGAACTAGACCCAGAGCTTTACATTTCCTCTGTAAATCCTATAGCTTATGCTGAAAGTCAGTTTCTTAAGTGACATGGATTGTAGAGGATTTTTCATCACCTATTAACACAAAGCCATCATCATAGCCATGTTGTGGTATGCATTAAAAATTTTACCACCTTTTAAAAATTCCAGTAATCCGAAGGGAATTGTGTACATCTGGTGAAAACCACTCCCATAATTTCTTTGGGGATGGCTACTTTATCACTACTCTGGTAGGGTAAGCTTTGAGAGTATTTTTCTCTGCTCTCAGAATATCTTTCTCCCTGATCCATTAACTTTCCCGGAGTCATGCTTCATGTTTGTGAATGCTTTCCCCTGCAGATGTCAGGCTGGGTGTGCGCAAACGGCCGCGCAGTGCGCACGGCAGGTGCCCAGTAGGTGGCATTCCATGTTTCAAGTTTCCTGAGGGCATGTGGCCCATTTAGACTTTCTCAGGGGAGTGCTATAATACTGGACACAGTCTTTGCCTTCACCATGCCTTTCTGCAGCTGGTAATCTGCAATGAGCTATTATCTCCTCTCACACTGAGTATATTTAATGGAAGCTGCCTTTTTACCTGCTGCTTTATTTTTATATTTGCATATCTGGAATTACATGGCATATATTTGCAGTGCAAAAGACATTAAATGAGTAGATGTCATGATTCATAACACACTATTAATCCATCATAATACTTTTCTCTCAGAAATTAATTGGGAATGAGAGAAATACTATTTTTACACTATCTTCCAAAAAATTGATGCAGCGTAACTGAATTTTGCACAATGCATCGGCAAGTTGGAAAACACAAAATATTTACTTCCAGTTGAACCCTGCTATTATAGTATTGGGCAAAAGGGAGAAACGTGCAAATGAAATTATCTGCCTCCTTCACTCTTCCTTGTTTGCAGTAGACAAGGTTATTGCCTCACAGATTTCTGCTGACTAAAATGCCAAAGCTGTCACGGTATTTTGAGGGAAATTATTATGTAAAGATTAAAAGAGCCATAGGAAAAAATACAGAGGGAAAAGAAGTAAAAGCTGAAAGGGGATAAAGCAGAAGGAAATGGAGGATGGAAAAGAAGAGGAGGTATGAAGTGCCTATGGAGTTTCATCTTAGGTGTAACTTCACACCAAAAGGCTCCCACATTGCCTACAGAGATTTCACAGCCTCCAGCACACCTGAGAAGGAGCTGCTGTTGTCATGCAGAGCAGTGCAGGGGGGGGTGTCTCTGAGCCCCAGCCATGAGGCGCAAGGAAGAAGAGGAGTTGTTCCTCCTGGTGGGCAAAGGCTGCCTCTGGTCTCTGCCTACAGCCCTCCTTGGCATAAATGGTTAAAATGTAGCCTTGTGAGACTGACAGGTCTATAACAAATTCTCTTTGCATGTTCATTGCCATGCGATGTTTCATCTTGCTCAGCAATGTGAGATTTGATCTAAGCAGAAAACATCAGTACCTTCAGTTTCTTGTCATGGTAACTGGACTATGAAATTTCCATTTAGGAGCACTCTATCTTGTTTTAATTTATATTTGCAGAATGCTGCTACATGAATTAGTAATAAAAATGCAATGTAATTATCAGCAAATGCAGACAAATTCCTGTCTAAATCAGTCCAAATTTAATTGCAGCAGAAAGTAAGGAGTACTTGGCGAAAGTTAATCAGAAGGGGTTTGCCGCTTTAGATGATCAATTTGTGTGTGCCTTAAATAGGCATTTTTGGAAATCAAAGCCACAGGTCCTCCCCTGAAGCAGATGATTATATAAAAGACCAAATAAGTGTCTGCCACTCTTGTGTTTCAGTGGTACAATCTCTTTCAAGCCATTTCAACTCTGGATGACTGTACTGAGCTGTTCCAGAAGACCTATACAGTCTTGCAGAGGAAGGCGGCAAAACATAGCCTTCTTTCCAGTGGTCCTAAGAAAATTTGAGCAGCCATTTACTATCATAAGTGTTAGTATTGTATCAGCAAGAAGAGAGCAGAGTAATTTAAGAGCAGCTTTATTCATTCTAGCTACAGTCAATAAATAGTATCTACTTGTTGCTAGTAATAACATTACTTGACAAGGAATGCTACTATGTAGTTTGTATTGATATTTTTCTTTCAAAGTCAGTGATTAGAAAACAGCTTACTAAATGTTCCCTAATATTTTTCCTTTTGGGAGTTTCCTATTTTTGGCACGTGCAGATGGTGATAAAAATGCATCCTGAATCAGTGTCCAGAACCTGTCATAGGATATAACCACCATCTTTTTCTTAGGAAAAGTTAATCACCTGTGGCATCAGTGAAGTGTATTAAAGTTTGTCAAAAGCAGGTAACTGAACTTGCCCCAAATCAGAGGCCAATTTGAAAACTTCTGTTGTAAGTCTTCATACACAATCAATTTTGATGCAAAAATGGACCACCTTAGAGAGAGTCCTGTTACATCTGCCTGACAGGAATTCACAGGCACATATCAGCATAACTGTTGAGGCAGCAGCTTCCCTTTCCTGCATTGCTCACAACATTGCACTTCACCGACAATCATTCTTATCTGTCCTCTTGGTGGGAGGGAGAGCAGTGAAAATGTATATCCTTGGGGAAATAAAAGAAAATGTAATTTCTCTAAAGATTTCTCAGCAACTTCAAATCCATTTTAGCTTGCTGGGCTTGCTGCAGATGGGGTATGCAATTTGCACACCTCTCAAGCAGGAGCGTATTTGTTTCTTTATCTGACTATTTTGCCTGCAATTGCAATCCCAAACTTGCCTGTACCTTGTAAATGGGGGCTATTTCTCAACTCAGGCACACAGCTGACCTAAGGTGTATTTTTCTCGGTGCTTTAGTGCACTTTCATTACCTGCTTTGCTCTGCTCTTTGGAGCCTTGCCTGCAGTGCCACTGTATACAACCCTTCCTCACTTTGAGGTGAGTGTGAGATGCTTCACTGTGTCTGAGAGAGCAAGTATCACCTGTGAGACCTTACACAATTCTCAATTTCTCTAAATTATCCTGTGATTTGATTTGGTAAACTCACTGCAAGTACAAGATGTGGCTTTAGGGCCCAGCAGGGACTTCTTAGTCTACTGTGTTTTCCATTTAGCTGTGATCTGACAGCCAATGCAATGATGTTGGTCTTTAAGGACTTTTTACATGAATAAATCAAAACGTCACAAGCCACAGAGATGATCTGATTCCTCCAAGAAGGCAGAAGGTCTTTAGAATCCCCACTCTGAACTTTAACATTTCATACCTTTGTGGATGTGGGCAACAGCGAGGTGCAGAGCTCCAATCTGTATTTACCTGTACTCCTGATGACAGAGAGGAATTACCTGGAGGTGACCTGTTTCTCCGTAACAGACCATGACATTTCAGCATTTCTAGTGCAGTTTCTGATTGAAGACAAGGTCAGTGCTCCCTGTAAAGATCCTGAGAATGGCAGGGTTATCCAGCTGATAGGAATACCTCTCCTGCAGCTGCTTCAAGGGGTATCATAAAAATTCCCTATCAAGCAGGGACAGAAGAAAGAGGAGCTGATGTTACTGAGCAAGGTAAATCTCCACAGAGATGCTCCCAGCAGAGGTGGTAGACTTCAGAGTCTGAAACAGATGCCCTCAGAGGTGGCTCTGCTCTATGTGTGCCCGTGGGACAGCTGGCTCACGTGGCTAAATTCTTGGCATAGACCATAGGCTAGGGGCTGGTGGCATTTCGCAATGAACAAGCTGAACCTGTTTCTGAAAGACATTTTGAAACTCAGCTCAGGATGAAATGAGAGTTAATGTTTATGGATGGTTGAAAAAGTTGCCAGATATGGTCCTTTGTGATTCAAAAATCACACTTTACTTCTTAAAGAAACTGCTGACACTGTCATCTGCTGTGGGTGTGCAGAGCTATTCCTGCCCAAACACTCTGCTGCCCAGAGATAGCACAACAGTGTTCCCCGCTCTCCTTATGTTATGAAGCTTAAATGGGATGCAGCATTTCTCCCAAAGTCCTGCTTCCTATGATTATGTGGTCAAATTGCGGTCAGACAATTAACTCCTCATCCCCAAGGTGTGACTGAGAGAGGAGTTATGTGATATGCATTGGAATTGTAGAGAACTGCTTAATAATGTGTGCTGTGAAAGCACAGAATAGAGAAAAAGAATCAAGCAGTATTTAAGTTGAAAATTTTCAAGGACTGCCTCCTGATTGGGGGGGTTTGGACTGTGGCTTGGAGCTCACAATCTTCTCATGAGCTTTTGGTGGTTTTTTCCATTCAGTCACTTTTAGCTCTCATGTTTGGTTAGAGAAATTAGCTGCCTGAAGTGCACAGAGCTGCAAGTGAGCTGCAAAGCCAAAAAGCAATCTCTTGGGATATTTACTTATTCCAAGGACACTGACATATTTGTCCTTCAGTTCCTGACAGCCACATAATGCTTCTCTAAAATTTGATGCAAGTATATGAATGATCAAATTGCACTTTGAAGGTTGTGAGGAACCAAGACAGCAGTGTAAACTCTCAAGCTGGGGGTTCATGTGGGGAAGGATGCTTTAGCACCACATAACAGGGTCTGCAGATGTTGATGAACCTTCTGTCAGCACATTCACTTGCTCTGTTTTCTTCCCACCTAGATGTGCTAATTCCCCACATAAAGTATTGCACTCCCACACTTATGCTGGCATCTGTTGCCTCATCTGTTATCCTGGATGGCTGGAAATATTTTTCTTGTCTTTTAACATGGCCTCCTGATGCTCAGGGCTTTTCATCTGATATTAGAATAAGGACTTCACAGTTTTACCATAGCCCCATTTGCATTCAGTGTTACCATGAATCCTGGCTTGTCAGGTGAAGATGTTTCACTAATACTGAATAATTTTCATATGACCAAGCACAGCTAATCCTTAAGGACCCAAATATTAATGAGATGAGAGGAACCCTGGGCAATATCTGCATTACACACCTCTGCTTACTCTGTACAGTGGATTAAAAGCAGTGGCCCCCATTGCCCTGCCAGTGGCAATGTTATTCTTCTTGCACAGCCAGACAGCAAAGATTGGAATTTCTGCCTATGAAGCAAGTGCCCAGTGAGAGTTTTCGTTATCCCTCACTGACATGATGGTTAGTTAGATTAGTGTGAAGATCAAGGGCCGAACAGGTTTCGGCTGGACAGAGTCTACCAGCATTTGTGCAGCAGAGAGATATTTCTATCAAAATACCTGGCATTGCACATTACGAAACAGTGCAAACCCTCAGCAAAGGGAAGCTGAGGGCTGAAGTAATGTTGCATTTCTGCTGGAAAGATACTTTTTCTGCTGTGTTATTAAACCTGGTAAATTGGTTGTACATTTTCTGGCAGACCATTATTCATTATTAGGAAATTCTTGTTCAGAGAAATTGAAACACTCTGTAAGAAGACGTATCCATTAGCAGAAAAGGAGGAGAAGTAATGAGGGTGAGATTTTTGTTAGGGTCCAACTGCTCAAGAAAACTCAAGCTCAGTTGAATATTTTCAGGACACTTGATTTTTCTTTTCTTTTGAATGTCAGAATTACCCACCACATCAAGACTCTGATTCTGAAAGAGTTGTAACTGGAGGCTTTGTAGAAAGGCAATTATGTCTCTAAGCTGAAGTGTGGGTTTTCCACTCTTTTCATCTTTGTGTTCAGATAGAAAACGGTCAGCCCTGCCACTTTTAAGATTTCACTGAAATATACATTTCTCAAGAGTGCTTATTCTGACATCCTCCCAAGCTATGCATGGAGGAGCTACTATAAGCTTTTCCTGTACTTCCTTTATCCCTCATGGGGATCTCAGCTGGAGTTTGCACCCCTTTGAATTACCAGTGGTCTGGGCAGGTATAGGGAGGACAAAGAGCACCGAGTCCAAGGAGCAAGGTGATGTAAGGGGCAGATGCCGCAGCCACAGAGACAACCTGCTGGGAGGCAGCATCTGCATCAACGTAGATATCTCTTTGAGGTCAGGATCACAGGTCTAAGCCTTTAAAACAGGTTAGTAATAGACGGAACCAAGCCTTACTCAAATAGTAGTGTTGTTTAATTTTGCATCTGTGGTTTTCATATGCCTTATATAGGCTGCAACGAAATGAAAGTTTGCACTTTGCATTGCTTGGCTAGACATGAATGATAAAATTGCTAAATCAGGTCTGGCCTGACAGGAAAGATTTTCTGTGTTCTTAATGAGCTAATTATAGTTTTTCTTCCCAGCCATTTGCATTATTACATGATTAGAGGATCAACACTCTGTGTAATACATGGCTGGCATTGCACTTTGAGCTGGGAAAGCAGCCATATTCCCATTGTCCATTTTAATTTGGGAAGAAGACAAATTACAGTTTGACAAGCTAAAGTTATATGCAAATGGTAATAAGCACTTCTGCACACAATGAACAGAATTCAGAAAGCATCTTGCAGGTGCCTATCATATAGCTCAAAGCAGCTTTTATTCTCAAAGACTTGTGCAGACTGACCATTCATGTTAACAATAGCCAGTATTTCTGTCATTTCTGCAGATTTCTGGTAGCACAGGCTGCCTTCTGGAGACTCATGTGCATCCAGAAGAAGTCTGGTATATACAGTGTATAAGGGTTGTAAAGCAGGGCTGGATCCCCACAGGCACCTTGGATAAGGCCACCTTGATTCAGGGAAGCAGAGAAGAGGCTCTGCTCTGAGCTGTACAAACTCTGAAGTGAGAGCTGCTCTTTGGGGTGTTTGACCCTGACCTGCATTGCTTTTAAATAAAGATACAGCCTTGCTGACCTTGAATGCAGGTGATCTGTAGCAGAAAATCCTGCCCAAATCTCTGATTGACAGGTTCAAACTAGCATCTCCTGAGGGAAGCATGGGCTTTCCTTTCATTAGCCTAATCAACCTTTAACATCCCCTTTGTTGGGCTAGTAAGCCTCTTGAGTTGGTCTGGGATATCCTGGATGACCAGGACCATTCAGTGCACGTGTCATTAAATGTACTCCAGGCTCAGCCCTCAGTGGGTCTGGTCTCCCCTGTAAATCAGCACCAACCAAACCCACTGTAACAGTACTATAGCACAGGGGAACAGGATTAAATGATGTCAGAAGAGGCTCTCCTTAGTCTTTTTTTTTGTGTTTGGGTGGGGAACCCCTTTCTCTTTGTTTTTTAAAAGAACAAATTATATACATACTTGGCTGAGAAGAAAGTTAGATAATTTTAAAGCAGATTTTCCCATGAAATGGGCAGACGGTCCTTCTAGTGCAGCAATAACTGTAATAGGATGAACACACACAAATTCTGCTCATTCCCTGTGCAATATCTGAAGCCACTGTGAGTTGGTGCTAAAGGCTTTGGTGAGTGGGTAACGGGTAGCCTTCCAGGTGCTACAATATATTGCCAAGGAGCCTTGGCAGAGCAGTCTCAATTATTAGGGGATACAGCAACAGAAAACGTCATGGAAAGGCAGGCTTCATTTTTTTCACTGAGAGTATTTATACCTTTAATAGTAGGTATAGTAGGTATAAGCCTACTATAGTAGTTTATGGTAGCTATAAAACTACTATTAACCACCAGGTTAATTTCATCGTTCCAGCAGGAAAGCAGGAAGCAGACTATTTTATGAGGGGAAGTGGCAGTCCCTTAGAACAGGATCTCATAGACCCAATTTTTGCAGATAAGCTTTTAGCTGGCCCCATGTTTCTGCTGGATGTGTGCAAACCCCTTTAGACTGCTGACCCAAATCATGACCCATCATGCAGCTGACCCAAATCCAGTGTACCAAAAGAAATGTTCCCCTTGGTTTCAGTGAGCTTTGGATCAGGCTTTACAAGTCACTGTTCATTCATAAAAATGACTCGTTTCCAAAGTAAATGCCAGTGAGGCTGCATGCTATTTTGAAGGGCTCCATATTTCCTGCTGCATCTCTTTTAAACCACAATGTATGCCACTTTCTCACTCAAGGTTGCTAGAAAGAAGGGCCAGGCTGAAAAGGGACACATACCAGAGCTATGTACACAGGAGTCTTTAGCACTGATAATCAGTGTCTGCCTAGCTCTACAGGGCATTGTTTTACTCCTCTCTGCTACCTATACTGGACTTTGCTGTAGCATTGTTTGGTCCCGTAAGTTGTGAAATAGAAAGCAGGTAACTCTTAGCAAAAAGTACCTTTCTTCAAAAAGAACAGACTTGTAGAGCATCTTTGTTTGCATGAGCTTGACCTACTTAAGTTTCATTCAGATAAAATCTTACAGGTAGTGCAATACCATCAGTAATCTTCGTGCACAGGTGAATGGTATGTTCGGCTATTTTTGTGGCTACCAGAAGCACAGTGAGCAGGCACAGATGGTGAGTACTTATTGTCTTTCCCATCGGAAGGAAAAAAAGAAGAAGAAAAAAGAAAAAGAAAAAAAGAAAAATTTCAATAGGGCTCCTTTGGAAGGAAACACAGCAGATGAAGAGCTTCCAGAAATCCAAAGGAGCCCAATGATTCACAACCCACCCTGAACAGTGTACATTTCACCCTAAATCCTAGAGTGGGACATGAGCCAGCAGGATGCTGGGGTGCATCAGCAAAGTATTGTTAGTAGGTCAAAGAAAGTGTGCCTTCCCCTCTGCTAAGCACTGGGAAGGAACATCAAGAGTTCTGGGTTCAGTTTCAAGCTTCCCAGTACAGGAAAGTCACAGACATGCTGGAGTGAACCCAGCAAAGGGACATCAGATAAGATAGTACAGAGAAATCAGAGCCAAACACTTCTTAGCAGTGTGGTGGACAAGGCTACAACAAGGTCCAATGGACATGACTGCAACAATATGTGATGGACACAAACTGGAATCAGAGAAATTATCGTCAGATATAAGGAAATAAATTTTCCTTGTGAGAGTGGTCAAACATTGGAGCAGACTGTCATAGCCTGGAGAGGTTGCATCTTCATCCTCAGCAATTTTGAAGATCTACTGAGCAACCTGCTGTCACTGGCCTAGCTTTAAGCAGGGCTCTCAGCAGACAGCATCTGGCAGCCCTTTCCAGCCTATGTAGGTCTATGAATCTGCAATACCGAACTGCTGAATAAATCCTGTTCAACACTGCTGCCAGTTTCCTTGTCTTCACATCTTAAAAAGCCTCGACAGCAGAAAAGGCCAAGTCATCTGTCATCAGGCAAAGAAACAGCTCTCTCCAAGGGCCAGGCCTGTCAGATGACACTGGCACAAACTTCTGATAGTAGCTGAGTTAACATAGGGGAGTTACCAGACTAGAAAATCAGGAGCAAGTGTTCAGGCTCAGAAGTCATCATAATGGAAACAGATACAAAAGTCACAAACCTTTTCCAAGAACTCTTCTAGTTTTTTTTTTAAGTAGCTTCTAAGGTTCAGATGAATCCACTCTTTGCATTTTATCTTCATATGCTGTGGTGCAGAAAAAGTGACAGCAAGTAGACTGTCACTGCTGTCTGTTCCTGTGCCACTTACAGCAGCTGAACTGTGAGCAAAGTAATCTGCAGATGTGGAAGCATTTCTGCTTGTATTTACAGCTCTGCTGTAATACAGACACTTAAAAATCTCCTGCTTGGCTAAAGATTCTTCTATCTTCACAACTAAAAGAAAACACTTTACGAACACTTTACGTACACTTTACCATTACATCTTTTACTGACTTTTCCCAAGGCATGGCTGAAAGATATAACTGGTTTGGTTTTGGGGTTCAGAGAAGTCCTGAACTGACCTGGAGTCCCTGTTTCCTTCTCTCCATCTGCCTTGCACTGCTTTGAGTCAACACCATAGTGATAAGGAAAATTACCTGAGCAGCTGCAACCTTAAAAGGGAAAAGCATTTAAAAAATAGCTTTCCAAGCACAGTTTCTTTCAAAGTGAGGAAAACAGGCACAGTGGGGTGAATTGGAGATTAAAAGATGAAATCAGCCTGGGGAAGGGGAGCTAATTTGCCTTACTTTGTTGGGGTTTTTTTTTTTTTTCCATAAAATACATCAACAGTGATGGTAAAATCTGAAAAGTAAAATCTGAAGAGTAAGAAGGAGAATTGCTAAAGGATATATGGGAGGCAGGAACTGAAATCATGTACATACACAGAAAGCTAGGGTAAGACAGCACGTCATATTTATCTCAGTGCCCTGGAAGGATCATATGATTGTTCCACCTGTGATTATGCAGCATGTTTTTTGCTGAGGTATCTCCTTCCTTCAGCCACATTAGTTACAAGCACTAAGCACATGTTAAACTCTAAGTGTG
>JBCJKH010011509.1:14734-62430 GCA_039877255.1 Loriculus beryllinus | reverse complement strand
TTTCATCTATGCTGGGACATCATGTGTAACTAAAGTTGAAAAATGTATCACACTTATTACAAAGGTTTTTCTCACATAAATTCTACAAGTGGTAGAATATAAGATGAAGCTAATCCAAACAGATGCAATGTATGAGTATTTCAAAAACCATGAAGACAAAGGTGGGGTTTTTTACTTCCTAAAGACATAGGAAAAAACCCATACAAATCTGGTAGGATATATAAATTCCAAAGCCATAGCGTTGATTTCTCCATAAACCTTCAAAAATACTTCTGAAGGGCTTTTCAGAAAAGCAGTTGTTAAGTTGCTGTAAAATGGTGCAATGCACACAGGGAAAGCTCATTACAAAAAAACACTGTTTTTTGTTTGCTTGTTTGTTTTGGTTTGTTTGTTTGCTTGTTTGTTTTGTTTTTTGTTTTGTTCAGTCCTTGCCATGTCATTGCAGCACATTTAGGGAGTAAGAAAATGATCACTTATACCAAGAATGCACTTACAGCTTTATACCTGCAATAAGTGTAAAGTGAAGGAAAAAAGAATGAAGATAGAAAGACATAGAATCACAGAATCTTCAGGGTTGGAAAGGACCGTAAGATCATATAGTTCCAACCCCCGTGCCATAAGCAGGGACACCCCACACTAAACCATGCCTCCCAAGACTTCGTCCAACCTGGCCTTGAACACAGCCAGGGATGGAGCACTCACAACTTCCTGGTACGCATCACTGCAGATGTAACTTGGGATCAAGAACAGTGGTAATACTACAAGATCAACATAAATATTTCTACTTATACTAAGGATAATTCCTTTTCCTGATTCAAAGCCTAATGACTCAGTGTGCTGATGAGGGAAACCTTTTCCCCACAGGACACAAGGAAATGGAAATGGCTTCAAGTTGCACCAGGGAAGGAAGGTTTAGATTGCACACTACGAAAAATTTCTTCACCAAAAAGGTTGTCAGGAGTTGGAAAGGGCTGGAACAGGGAAGTGCCTGAGTCGCCATCCCTGGAGGTATTTAAAAGACCTGTAGACGTAGTGCTCAGCAACATGGTTTAGTGGCGGACTTGGAAGTGCTAGGTGAATGGTTAGACTCAATGACCCTAAAGGTCCTTTTCAACCTAAACTATTCAATGATTCTACAGTAAAAGTGGAAAAGGAGAGCTTCAACATTCTGCTACACCACGTGCTCTGGCCAATATAAAACTAGATAGTTCAGCTGGCTCACTGAATTATGGCAATCACACTGTTAATCTAAGTATTTGAATTCTGCCACTTTTAGGCACCTCATCCTACAACATTGTCTGAAATAGAAGGAAATTCCACAAAGTATAAATAAAATCTTGAAAAAATTAAAGATGCAGAAAAAAGTAATTCCACAATTAACAGTGATAAGGCAAAGGTTTCTTTTGTGGCTGTAGAGCCAGAACAAAGAGGACAATTCAGAGTAGAAATATGTACCTTCACTGTTGACAATTATTGAAGCAGTTCCAGTAGCAGCATCTGCAGTCTGACCTACAAATGCTAAGAAAGGGAAAAGTTACAGCATGCATTAGTTCAATATATTACTTTCAACCAATAGCATGTGATGCAGTTTAATTGAATTAAATCTAAAATGAACCTATAACCTCCAGTAATTTAAAAATGCTAATTACTCTTTCATGTGCAACAATGCCAGAGAAGCTAACAACAACAAAAAGTGTTAATTTACACCCACAAAACAGAAATGCGAGTCCAACATTCTTTAATTTGGCTGCATCTCTCCTTTAGAAAAAGCATGTTATTTATACAGCCTTCTCAGGCATTCTACTCCTACGTGGAAGTATTTCTTTTATCCAATGAAACAAAAGAGTCAAGGCTGGAGAAAACAAAAATATTAAAACAACACAGCATTTAATTCTGTGTAGATTTGCATTTCAGCAGTAATATTAACATGTGCTATAAAAGCAGTTGTGAGGCTATGCTTCCTCTTTGGATTACTATTCAGCTAAACTGACTAGAAGTGAGGCTGGCAGCACTGCCTGTTATAAAGATTGTTCCATGTTTACTACTATGAGAACCTGTTTTCAGATGTCAGCAAATTTGTCAAATATTAAACAGTGGTACAAAACTTTCTATGATAGATGGAGGGGTTTTTTAGGGATAACTGTAGTAGAAAACTGTCAAAATAAGTTGAGTTGTTTCTCCCTCAAAAAACAACCCCTGTATTTGAGAAAAATCTACTATTTGAGGCAAATTCTGGTGACCTTCTTTTTAAGAAGCTCTCATGCTCTAACATTTTAGAATGTGGACTTGATGCAAGGCAGAAGTTGGCTTCTTTCTTAAGATGTGCTCTTTGCAGCCAATTTTAAAATCTGCTCAAATTTGAACAAGACTGAAAAAAACACATAACATCATGCTCATTCAGGTTTGCTAAGGTATTCCAGGTACTTGCCCTGGAGGTACCCTTATCTAGCTCAGAGTTACAGGGCTCAGAGCAGAACTTTCTTTGCTTCTCTTCACCATGAGTTAGGTCTGCACACTAGCATTGAAAACTTGTGTCTTCTGTGCTCTCAGTGCTCTTCCTGCAGGAAATACGCAGCATAAGCTGCAAGCTGCCCAGTTTGCATCAGTAAAGGTCTAAATGGTCTGAGTAGCACTGGTAGCTGATTGTTGTGGAAATTGTGGAAGACAAGAAGACCGGGAAAATTGAGAAATGGTTTGAAATTGGAAAGAAAAGGGGCAAGATGATACATTAGGAAACAGAAAAGTGATGCAAAGAAGACATACAACAGGGATCCAGGATATGAAATTTGGCAGAACTGGCTTACAGCAAGAATTTTTATCCAGTAGCCGGTATCTTTATGTATAACAACAGGGATAGGCTAGACAAGAATGAAACTGAGATGGAAAGACAGTGACTGAAGTAAGACAGTCCTAAGCAAAAAGTCTGTGCACACTGAAACACCCTTGACTGCAAATCTTGGAATGCAAGTTGGGATCCTGGGCTAGCATCATCAGCACTACATCCTATCTTCCTGCAGGGCTGATCAACATAGGGGGTGACTATCTAACACCATTCTGAGGTATTTTTAACTCAATCAGCAGAAATTGGTAACCTGGACCTAAAACTTCCAACCCTTCAGTTGATCTATCCAGGTATCATTGAAGTGCAACGTGATGGAATTTCTGATTTTTTTTCCCTTTCTGATTTTTTTTTTCTTTTGCTGCTATAAAGACTTCTTGAAAATCTATGTTAAGTTTGCAAGAGCAATTACTTATATCAGAAAACATAAAATTTAAGGTTCCTTGTGGAATATACATTTTCATTAAGTGCTATGCATTATAATAGCTTTATTTACATGATCAAAGCTTTTATTCATGAGGTAGGCATGCTTTGGAGAGATTTATGACTGTACATTAACAGACATTATTTTCATGGTATTCTTGCTTGGTTTCTTGCATAAGTTGAAAGACACACAATGAATAAACCTGTATATACACTGGTGAAATATTAGATGCTGTATTGATAAGCCTAATTAAAAAGCCCACAAAATACTGATAGTTCTGTCTTTAAAGCAGGGCTTGAATGCAGTAAATGAAGCTCGTGGCTGAACATTAAGCAGAAAAGATAAACAGAATATTGAATTGCCGCTTAATGATTGCATCTGCCCATCCTTGTCCACTCTGATGGAGAAGAGTCACGCAGACAAAATTGTGATCATGTAGTCCAGCAGCACACAATAATACATTTACATAAGAGAAAGAATTAGGCTTACAAAGATGCAAAGATATCTAAAATATTGTGAATGTTTAATTTTCCCTTTTCTATGAAAGCTTTTAACATTGATTTTTGTGTGTACGTGTGTTAACAAACATCGGTTGCAGTCTCTAAAATGACTGCATGTGTCATTTCACAGAATAGAGGTGAGATGCACTGAGTTGACAAATGCATTTCTACTCTAACCTTCTGTTCCCAACATGAAACTGAGAATGAATAATCAGACTGGATTTTCCAATTTCTCACAGGCATTACAATCATTAATGCCAGCCTAAACAATTGTATATCTCCAAGATATCTTCAGGTGAATTCCACTGATGTAATCAGCTGAGATTCAGAGGTAATAACACTGTACTTATTTTTAGTGGTACAGCTATTTCAGAAGTCCCCATATTCTCACTCATATTTATTCATTTCTGCTAGTTGTGTCAAAATAATTATTCATAGTTCTGAATGGCAAAACACATCAAATAAGGCAATAAAATAAGAAACCCTCCACTGCCAGTTTTTAAAGCTTAAAAAGTATACAGAAGGTTTCTTTAAAATAAAATTTTTACCTGTAGAAATACCATTCTTCTTCAAATTTTCAACATAATCATTGCCAAAGGAATCCTTCCCAACCTATACAAAAGACAAGAGGATAGGTTTTCTCTACAGAAAGATGAGAGGATAGATAGATCATCTTTACACAACGGAATCCTCTACTGTAATCTGAATGCAATACTTTCTGTTTTGCAGCACTTTGCCTTATTAACAAACAAATAATAACCTAATAAGTAATAGCAAAAATGTATTAATAGCATTAATAAACAATAAGAATAGTGTTCCGCAGTCTCCCCTCCTGTATTAAAAAGCTGCTCTGTACAACAATGTTGCTATATTAAAGTTTTATTCTCTTAATACCACCTGGCACTGAAGCTTTCTGGGGATTGCAAAATCTAGAAGAGTACTGAATTATTCAGCTTCTAATTGAAAGCATTTATAGTAACTCCAGTGTCCTTTTTAATTGCATTTCATGTTTTGAATTTTCTACCTCAAGTTTCCTCAGTGGAAAGGTATCAAACTGTCCTTATAGGACAAAAAAGGATGATAAATATGGCATTGATGATTTCTGTAATTCTCGGCACTAAATGTACTGTTTACAAATTCACTATTTTTTGTTTGCTTTATGCAGCAACAGCAGATTAAGTTGAGTTGGGAAGCCAAGCTATGCTCTATTGTTTTTCCAACAGCAAGTTAAAGAGCTTGTAATTTCAGCTCCACTAATCCTTTTAGCTGAACAGAGTTCTGCTTGCTGGTTATTCAGACTAACAATTTTTTTTTGGTAACATTACACAAGCTGAACAAAGGAGATTTGGTACGTGGAGAAAAAAAATGATGTAACTTGCCTGATGTCAAAATAACACTTAAAATATATTTAGAAAGCCAACATAGTTTTAAATTCACCACTTTTAGTCTATGTCTTCAGCATGCACAGTGTATGCTCCCACTTCCAAGGTTAAGTTTTGTATTTGAATGGTATCAAAGGCTGACGAGCACTACAGAAAGTATTTTTGCATGAGAAGAAAAAACACCTTTCAGATGAGAAGCTAAATCAAGATCCTGGTCACAGTCTAAACAGTGAAGGAATTACATGGCAAGCCCTAACTAATGACCCACCTTCTCACAAACCAGCTCTAAACAGCTAATGGTATATTTGAGTTACTGGAAGCACAGAGTGGCTGCCCCTATTGCCTGCTATTAGAAATTTGTCTGTTCATGAGCTCAGTACTTTAGAAAGCTCAGAGAAGACCTGAGTGCTAGCTAGTGATCACAACAATCAAACCCTGAGATTCAGAATTTTATAATTTAAAGTGTCATGGATGGATGATCCTTCCCCCACATGTCCTATTGCACAACCTTGTTTTGAAACATACTTTCGTTTCCTACAATCTCTATACGGGATTTTTCTAAAGTATTATTAGGGGTGGTCCTGATCTTTTACCAGATGAGGATGGCAACTTAAGTCAAAACAGTCTAAGCAGACAGAACATTCCTTTAGTACATGGAAAAAAAAAAAAATCCAACCAACAACATTTCTGTGGGTCACTGTGTTATTCATTGTTTGCACATTAGAGTATTTCTGTATCTCTGACTACTCCCAGTTTGCCAGACAGGGCGGGTTGTCAGAAGCTGCATCTTCTGGCTGCTTCAGGCTGGATGACTGCAGCCATCTGTGATTTCAACCCGAGCTGTGCTCACCTCTGCAGCCTGACAGCTGTACTACTGGAATGCATTCCGCCTGATGGTATCACCTTCTCCCTGCCTTGCTGCTACAGAGCTTCTACAACAAATCTTAGGATTTACTCAGTTATTTCAGCAACAAAATATTTCATAACAATTTTCCAAAAGCTCAACTGAAACCTCCTTCCTTCAGCTCTGGGTCCTACATAACTGACAGACAGGCATCCCGTATTGTTCAACTGTCACAACAGCTGAGATCAGCCATGGTGCTTTTGCTCATAGCAAGACACTGCAGTGCTGGAGGGAAGCCCTTGAAGGGGTCTCCATGGAGGTTCTTTTCCTCTGGAAACTTTTTTCCATGTTAGTTTATCAGTATCTAACCCAGTTAATCCTAGCGCATCTGAAGGGCTTATCTTTCCATTCAGGCTTTACCTCCAAGGAAGAGAGAGTATTGGGCATCAGACTCATTTTAGATTAAAGGCATATTTACTGACCATGTCAAATTATGTAACATTGTTTTAAATATTTTTTGCTTTTACACAGTCCTTGCTAGATGGACTATTGGATACACAGAAAAAATAAATGTCTTGGTCTGTTGTGTTTCAGCACATTTCAGAATGTGCTGAAATAGCATTTCTTCTTTCTTGAGTCCTTAACAACAAGCTGTTTGTACAAGCATTATGGTCACATAGTTTGCATATTAGAACAAGTGGAATTACATCAGTAGTTTTCAGTCTGCTTTTTTCCTGCTCACCATCATGTTTTCCATGTGGAGCTAAGGGACCTCGCTGGCATCACAGAAGCTAAAATTCTAGCAGTTGAGAGAATCAAACTCCTATGTACCTGAAAATTAATTGCAATAAAATCATGTACCTCTTAATAACTGTTTGTTTAATCTGTTCTATATGTTCATTTTTCTTCATTAGGGAATTAAACAAGTACTAAAGTCTAGTATAAGACAGTAATACAAAAGGAAAAAAACAATTGACATTATCCATCATATTCTGGGCTGCACCTGAATATAGCTATGTTCTTATAATAAAGTGAATAAAGTGATCTTACAATAAAGTGCTTACAGAACTTGAACTTCAATTTGGCTTACAGATCATTTAAAAAGAGAAGACTACATAGCATGGTAATACAGCTCTTCCTATTTCTAAGTAGGAATCAAATGCAGGTGTTTAAGTAGAATTTAGTATGTGCAGTATCAGGCTAGTGACATCTATGTCCAGTGAGGAGGATTCTAAATTGTTTGTCAGAAGTAAACCAGGCCTTTTTTCAGTACACGCAATGCCTTTCAGACCAACATCCCTCCACCATCTCAATCCAGGATGTTTAACTGGTTTTTTTGGTAATGGCCACTAAAAAAAAAAACAAACCCAAAAAAAAAACCAAAAAAAACCCCAAAAACCAAACCAAAAAACCAAAACCAAACAAACAAAAAACCAGAAAATATTTGGGACTTGGGAATTTCTCAAGACCACTGTGCATTTTTCAGTACTGCAGCAGGGTTCTTGCACAAACAGCAAGCAATTAATTTATTTGCTTGCTTCCTTTAGTTCCCTGACAGTAATCCTTTACTTTTCTCTGAACAACTGTCTTTGTCTGTTTGAAGTGGCAAGTTTTCCATCAATATGTTGTTTTACTGTACTGAGCAAACCGAGTATCAGATTGATCCTGTGATGCATACTGATAACCCAGAGCAATAGCGGCCACTTGCAGAGACCTCCAGACAGACCACTGTTTGCATTTCCACTACTCAAACTCAGTACTTGATTTTACATTAAAATTCACAGCATTCTGTGGCATTTCTAGGCAGAACTGTAAGTCATTCTAAAACTCTCTCTTCTCTCAAATCCTCACCAGACAGTCACTGGTTCTCATTTGTGTTTCAAAGCTCTGAGGTATGAAGAGTCATTTGATCTGAGATGTCTGCTGCTACTCTTGCTGAGGACATCCTCTGTCTAAATTACAGTCCTTGTAAGAGGATGCCATGCTCCAGCACAATATCCCTCTAGTATTAATACCAATTTTATTCTGTGAACTTCAGAATGTAGAAGGAATTGTTGCACTTGTACTGAATAGTAAATGTTGGGAATTATAATCAAACCATAAGCATATTACTGAGCACTGTGTGTGTGTGAGGGGAAATCTGGATTTAAGAACCACTGAATACTTATGATGACTTGTTAAAGTAAAGATAATCTAATTGTAATGGCTCATTACTGCCTGACTCTTCTTAATTTACTCAGCAAGAAACTTTATACTACATCCCATTGACCTCTGCAGATATGACTGTACTGCCATGGGATGAGACTATTCTGGGAGGCTACAAGTGCATAATTAATTCAGAAAGTAAATATTGACTTTTAAAATCTAAAAAAAATACAAAATGCTAATATGGATATTAACAGTCAATCTCTGTCACTTCTTTCCTCCAATAAATACACATCAGAATGAAAGAAAGAAGTCTGGGTTTTACAGAAATAACATAAATATGATTTTGGAAAGTAATTAGAAATTATAGTAACTGCTTAATTTTATTAGGAATGCAAATGTTTCCAGAAACATGTATGCACTGAGCAAAGGCTAGACCATTAAAAAATAAAACAAAATTCACACTTTCAGTGGAAAAAAACTCTGCTAACATTTAGCAAGAAATGTTAGCAGGGAATTCATTGCCAGTTCATCTTGTTCTTGAATCTGATCGTTATTGAATGCAAAGATGATCAAATATACACAATAGTACAGAAGCACAAACATTGCCGACATATATATATATATATGTATATAAAGTACACTGTAGAACAACTAGTGATAATGACAGACAGAAATTATTGCAGATGTCATTTAGACTTATAGCTATCATTCTTTAGCTTAAAGATTGGATTGGAAAACCAGTGAGAAAGGCTTCTTTGAGACGTTTCCAGTATTTCTCAAAAAATCCCTGATAGACAATGATCCAACAAATTTAGCATCCTCCCCAGCTATGGATCCTCCCCAGCTATGGCAAGAACAAAGTATGCCCAGTCAATTTGAAGTCTCATTTACAGTTGGCACAGGATGGACAATAAGCCTACACAGAGAGAAAATTTGATCTTAACTTTGATAATGATCACCCCAAACTTACAATGTTTAGTGACAAAAATGAAACAAAGTCATTGTAAGAATACAGCATCTGCAAGCCAGCCTCTAGAACTGCTGCATATTAGCTGTTTCAGAAAAGTGGGCAAAAAAATCACATAGCATGCAAAGGTGCTAGGATTTGGATGTGAATATCTCATCCTAATCCCAAGTAATGAGATAATGATTTAACCCTTGAAGCACAAGGTTTTGCATTGCTTCTCAAAGTTGTTACTGGCTTGTCAGTGTCTGGTTTTGAATCACTTGCAAAGTAAATTTCAGATTGACTGTAGCGCCTAGCACCTGAATGTCATCAAAGAAGCCCTGATCTTTGCAACAGTGGTGAACATAAAAAGGAGAGGCTAATCATGATTACTAGAATTTTGATCATCTCAGACTCTCTCATATTCTCTTTTCCATGGTGCATCAATCTTAAGTTTCGCAATCCTTCTTTATAGCAATTTCTGCCAGATCTCTAGCCAACTAGTCTTTGGTTCTGGCAGTGTTTTTAGAACAGCCTCCTCCATGCCTAAATTTATAGCTGAAGTAAGGAAAAGAAAAGAGAATTAGAGAGGAACTAAAACAAAAAAGAAAACCGAAAGCCACGAGAAACTTCTCTGTAAATCACCTAAAGGTTTACGGGAATTTGCATAAACATTTAGTTCAGCTGTAATCCAAGAGCATGTCGGTGCTTACCTTGCAGATCAGTGAGGTCTTGGCCCCAAGTCGAGCAGACTGGACACACTGGTTGGCTCCTTTCCCACCAAAACCAATGAAAAACTTATGTCCAAGGATAGTTTCTCCAGCTCTTGGCAATCGTGTAGTAAGGCTATTCCAATTTAAAGCAATATTTACATGCATTAGTGACTGAAAATAACAAGCATCTTCAAAATAAGAGTTACGTTCTTATAATCCTGAATGGTCCAACAGCCAGCCAGTAAGACCAAAAAAAGACTCAAAAGACCTTTCAGGGTCTCTATTCCACACCCTACCGGTTTAAGTTTATTCCTTATAGGCCACCCAGTCAAGCTTCTTGTTTATTACTCAAGAGAGGTACTGCATTTCTTTTGTTCATGCTTCATGTTTCTACAGGAAAAGAAGCACTTGATCCCTGACTGGGATTCCCCAGTGCTAACACGATACAGATAAATAATAAATCTATAGTCTCACTGCTCATGTTTTACTCTAACATTCAGTTCAAGTTTACATATTGTTCATTTAATTTCATTACATCTAATTATACCTTCTTGAACCACCCTCAGTAATTTTTCACTCTGTTGGTGTTCACACCCCTCCAAACTGTAGATTGGTATCAAAACCTTCCTTCCCCTCTGCTGTCACTCTGGAGCACTGTACGTATTTAACTTTTCCCTTTGTGAAGTTTTGCTCTCACAAATCAAGCTTTACAACTTCTCAGCATATTTTTTTCTTGAATGCAGTCCAATTGCATTTACATCCTTCTGGGGATGGGTGCCCAGAATCCAATGCACTAATACAAGCGAAGACCCATCAGGAGTGTGTTCTGGTTTAATTCCCATTTTGGAAAAAAGAAAACAAAACTGTAATTCTGTTAACCCCACCAGATGCTTTGCTATCTCAGCAGAAGTTGAAAGGAAGAAAAAAGACACCACCAAGACTATGAGGAGGAATTTCTCTGAATCACGGAATCAACCAGGTTGGAAAAGACCTTCAGGATCATCAAGTTCAACCGTTCCCCCAGCACTGCCAAGATCACCACTAACCCATGTCTTAAGGGATGCAAAAGGCTAGCTTACTTTTGCCACTTCTATTAAAATACGTAACAAAAAACTGTGTTTACTGCAGTTGGATTACCAAAATTTCTGCCTTCTCAAGCCATACATTCCAGGCACAAAGTTTAAAAATGTAAATCTTTCTATCTCTTAAGCTAAAAACAAGTTCACAACACGTGTGCAGGGAGGGCTTACTATCTATCATGTGCTAGTGACCTGTTCAGTCAATGACAGTTCAGACAGGTTTCCAAAAGTCTGTAGGAAAGAAAAGTGGGGAAGGGGAATCTGAAAGAACAGAGAGGAATGTGCCCTAATGAGGAAGAGATTAACTTCAGTTCTGTTTGTTAATTTATAACATTATTTTACCCCTAAATCTTCCCACAGCTTCAAAGTTGCCAGCCCTCCAGTTCTGAAAAAAAGTGATGTGCTTCTGCACTAACAAGTCACTATTGAGTGCTCTTTGAAAAGGATATGAAGAATATGTGTGGATTACTTTCTGAGTTTATGCTGCAACTTCTGAGGCATATTGGAGTTCACAAAATCTTCTGAATTTATGACAATGTACAATCTGATTTACTGAAAGTTCACAGGAAAAAGAAAACAATTTTCCCTACTAATTTTCCATTTCAGCACCCGTCAGTCCAAAGGCTAAGGAGCATTAAGAAATCAAGAAAACCTAAAATTAAACTATCAAACCCAAACAAGTCCTGAACTCCCAGAAATTAAGGCTTTTCCTTTGAAGGAGTTGTTACGGGCCTGTGCTTCATCAGTAGTTACAGTTTCTGGAGAGATGCAGGTAGGGATGCAGTCTCTAAGTAAGGATGCTCACTAACAGAGCACCCTAGATTTTAGTGTGAGGGTATGGTGCCCAGCCAGTAGGTTTATTTCATGCGGGTGACCACAGAGAAAGCCCAGAAGGCTCACACATACAGCTAATGGCACTCACTTTGTTTCAAGAGAGGCATTCTGTTGGGAAATGCTTAAACCATTTTAAATAAAAATACAACAGCATTTTAGAAGCATACTTATAGGCACCTTACATATGGAAAAGATTGCTAGGTTAAAACTACGCGCAGCAACATCTGGCAGTTTGCTTACGACACTGTGTAACTGTAAGGTTTCAGGGAACAAGATGCAATGAGTGTAGATAAATAATGTTTATTCATGATAACATCTATAGTTTATCGCTATTTTCGCCACTGGAAGACAAAGTAGTGATGGCTGTGGACCAGAGAAAGAAGGCCACAAAACTCAGCTAAGGAACCTCCTCTTCAGCTAGTGCCAAGGTGGTACTCCATGCACACTTCTAACATCATGTACATTCAGTAAAGAGTAGTAGTTTCACTCAGGCTTGGTAAGAAATATTAGTAGCAGCTTTTGTATAATTGCTTTCATCCACAGATCTCACTGCACCTTAAAAAACAGAACAAAAACATTATTCCTACTTTTGGGGCATGAAATTTAGGCAAATCATTTTGCCTTTTTGTGCCTTGGGTCAGCAAGAAGCCTGTCACAAAATCAAAAATAGAGATCAGCTCAATTCACTAGCTCATGCTGTCTTCTCATTTAAATTCTGCAGTCTGAAAATGGTATCAAGTCTCAATTCATTTTCCTTCCTTAGGGTGTTTTTCAGAGATTATAGCTTATTCTAAATAGAATTTGTTTCCACAAAAAGCTAATATATTTTTAGACAAAAAATAACAATTGCGACATCCCAGCAGACATCTGCTAATAGCGCTGAGTTCATACGCATTCTCAAGAAGTACTTTCCATGATATATATTCTTGTTTCAACTGTAACCAGACCATGAGCTAACTCTTGTCTCAGTTACGTTGGCATCAACACACAAGTCCAATGGAAGCATCATAATTGCACTGGTGAAAAACAGGCTTGGTGAGATGAGAATCTGGGCCCCAGTGTTACAAGCAGCATGGCACAACAACTGCCTGTGGGAATCAAATGCTTGTTGATGATGGGGAGATGACCTTCTTTATTGTTTTGATGGAAAGGTACGAGGCAAAGGGCAAAGGATCAAGTTGGAACAGTGATTTATAATTAGCCAATTTTAAAAATAGGCTAACAGACTAGGCAAGACCAGGCAGCAGGCCCCTGTAGCTCACTGTAAACAAACCCTCACCTTATTACATTTCAGGCACGACCGCCAATCCTTTTAGACCAATTCTCCAATTCTTCATTTCAGAAGCCTATTTTTATTTCCCATATTAAACAAATCTAGAGTATTGATCTACACATAAGCCTGGAGGCTCCACTTTCGTTGCAAATGGTGTTCCAGATTCTTATTTTTTGCTAATATAATGCTATTCTCTTGTCATTTTATTGTGCAGTTCTACTAACTTTTGATTCACATCAGAGAATGTTAATGAGCATTTCGGGCTTCTGTTATGAGCAGGCAATGATGAGTAATCTGTATGATTAAGGAACCCTATAAATTCTTGGCTTATTATTGGTGCCACAAATACTACTCAAAATAGCCTAAAAATGATGAAACAGCTAATGTTACTCCAAAACTAGGCTAAATAAGTTAATTAGAAAAACTGTCACACAGGCTTTCAGAACTGTTACAAGAATGTTTCGCAAAGCCACTTACAACTTTGATGTCATTTGAAAACACTGACCTGTTAAACCTAATACAAGTTGCTATCAAACAGACTGCTCTTTGCTTATGTGATAAATTCTGCTCAGCCTTGAGAGAATAAATGGCTCAAAGGATATTAGGCTCTTATGTCTTATCAACAACCAGAAACTAAACTTGAAAACCCCCAACACTCATTGCTGTGAAATAAAATAACTACATAATGTTTTGCAAATTGTGAACCATACTACTGAGTCATATTTATAGAGTGAAGTTCAGACTGAAGCACCCTGAAATACTTACAAAGGAAGGAATAGAATCACTCAGAATTCCAACTGATTCCAATTTACAACACGGTCTTTAAATGTAACGCACACGGCAAGGCTGCCCACATTTGTTCAGGGGAAATGAAAAATCTTATAGCAACTTATGTTTCAGAGGTTTGGGATGAATAAAAGCACACACATTAGAATTTCACCACTGTAGCAAATTCAACCCTCTCTTCCAGTAAGTGTGTGCCACAAGTTCCTTTAGAGGCAATTCCTGAGTAGCATTCATATTTTTAGATAGAAAACCCTTTGGAAGGATGGCATTAGAAACAGAACAGAGAACCTTTACTACTGTGTTGAAGCACTGAATCAGAGGTGAATGTGTAGCTTACTGAGTCATTAATGCCACTCTTGCTCATATTCTGGGTTTTCTTGAAAAGTTCCCATCTAAGCAGTGACTAGATCATATTCAGAGATAGAAAATCTAAAGAAGAAAGAAGTGGAAAAGAAGAGATGTATACCTGCAGCATTTGCATAAACTAATCCTGAAATTAGTCATGGTTTGCTTCAGATTCTTGACACCTAACCAGTGTCTGTTCACTGTTTTCAACACATGAAAGTGCTATAAAGATGTATTTTTATTATCTTAAGCTGACATAAAACCTCACCCTCCCCTCAGCGGTATTTTTGTGCTGTTTCTCTTGCATTGCTTTTATTGCTCACAGAGCTTCCTAATTCAAACTAATTTTTTTTTTATTATAGGGTAGTTTTAATTTGGATCACCAAATTGGTCCACCTTAGTGCACAGCAGAAAGGGTGGACCAAAACTGCAGAACTGAGGAGAAGGCATCAGTGCAGCAAGACTGCCTTAAGCCTGTGTTGAAACTTTGACTTGACACTAATTTGTATGTTGGAAACATTGAATACCATGTGACTAAGGCTTAATGAAGTAGTCCAATATACCATTAAACACATTGAAGAAAAGCATAAAGTATCAGTATGTTCCTGAGAAATAACATGTGCACAAGAAAGGAAAATAGACAAGTACATAAATATTTTTCTCTTAAAAAAAAAAGAAAACAATATTCTCATTGGGCAACTGAGAGGAAAAGAGAATTTGTAGGTTATCTGAGGCAACTGTCATTTATATGTTATCAGGAGAAACATTTAGACTTGTGTTTTTATTCCTGTAGAAAGGTGAAGATAATCAAGGGTATCAAAATGGTAGCGGAAATGCCACATTTAAAAGGGTCTCAAGGAAAAGGAATATAATGTAAAGGTCTAGAATTTAGTTTTGATTCTGCTCTGTTTGAGCCACTGAACAAAACTGACTCTGCCCTCTTGGGAATTTATGAGAATGGGGAAAATCCCTGTGAGATTAGAGTAGGTGTAACTAGCCACTGTCTAGTACATACAATTTACTGGGCTTTCATGATTCTCAGAACGGAACAAATACAAACGAGGGAACAGTTCTTGCCTCTAACTAAGAATATTAGCACAATATTGTGGTGAAGAAATCTTAGATGTCTTTTGAATCTGGCTTAATATTTTGGTTTAGCCTTGGTCTGCTTTGTCTAGAATAATTTCTAAAGATTTGAACATGTGCTATGAGAAAATATCCATAACATGGAGACAAAAAGACCACAATTCTTTTCAAAATCTGATGCTCTTGGCTCGTTCATGCTTTCATTCCTTTTAAAAATCCACTAAAACATCTCATTAGAAGGTAGAAAATGTCCAAGATTTATTAAGAGCCTACCTCAGGAATTCAGTTAACTACAGCTTGGTTTAAGTATGAGGCTATTGAGTTCTAGGTTCTTAGATCTTTAGTGACTGAAAAAAAGTGTTACAAGACAATTATAAATCATAGAAATTCTCTATTGTTTTCTTCCTCCTATGTCTCTGACCATGGCATGTTTTTCTTTAAAAAAGAAAATAATTAACTTTTCATATAATTCAAATAATTGGTTATTGCTTGGCTGGGCTCTCTCTCTAGCCTCAAGTAAAGAACAGTGTAGAAACACTACCCAAATTGGTACCAGGAAAAATAACTTCTGCGTAAAGAGCGGTCCCTTCGCAGGACAGTGCTGAAGCACAAAGTGAGATGTGCACCTTTACCCCATCATCCATTCTGAGTTGGTTTTTTTAAGCTGTTTGATTTTGCATGATAAACAGTTTGTTACCACAACATGAACAAGTGAATGATGACTTGGTGCAGAGCAGCAGGAATCTTTTCAATCAGTTTTGCCACCAGCAAAAATATGTACTTTATGAAACAGAAATATATACATATTTTTAAAGACAAACTGTTTTGTACATCTCATTACTGAATGGATAAACAACTGAACTGAAGTAAATGGTGAAAATTTCCAACAAGGGAAAAAATTTAATGGACAGCTGCAACTACAGGTAGGAGCACTACAGTAGCCCCTATGTTCTTAGATGTGATATGATCAAAACCTCAGTTTAAAAGGACCAAAATCTGTAACATGTAGAATGAGAACAGATGTCCATAGCTCTCCAAGAGTGAACGTTTCTGTTGATCTTATGCACAGAAACAAGTTTTATGCTCCTAGATATTAAAAGATGAAATAAACAAGAAGGCATCCAAATGAACATCCTAAAGCATTTATGATAGCTCACTGCGCTGAACCTTAGTGAAACGACAGTACCACCAAGAGACCAAAATTCCTAAACTATGGTAGGAGTATGAAACCTTCAGCGCAAAGAAATTATTGATTTGACAAATTGCCATACGTAAAAAGCTTTCTCAGGGAAAATCAAACCTGTAACGTTTCCTCACATCACCAGCAGTTAAATTCTAGGAAAAGGTGGGCACAATTCATCATCTACAGACTGTTTAATTCTAAACTTGAACCTCTAAAGAGATTGAAAACACAGAAACAAATATGAATTGATCTTCAGATATTTAAGTCTCAGCAAAGATTCCATCACTCTTACCAAACATCTGCTTCGTATTTAAGAAAGATTGTGGAAATTTTCAGAATTGCTACTCTCTAACTTTATTTGTCTCCCACGTTGTTCTTCATTGATGTCTCTCAATTACATTATTTTTGGAACTGCAGTTACATAATTATTTTCACGGCAATCTGATGGCAATATTAGAACAGACTGTCGTTGAAACATGCTGTGCTCACCCAGCACCGAAGAAGGCTGCCTATGGTTCCTATGCCAAACAGAACATTGTATCATGATGCAGTACCAGGGCTAAAGCAGAAAAAACAACACAAAACAAAGCAACCTTTGTGACCAAGCAAAGAGTGATCTTCACGTGCTCAAGGACAGACCAAGATTAAAGAGACATATATAGAATCATAGAACAGTTATGGTTCAACGAAGATTAATCTTTACCTCTTAAATAAAGGATTTACCAGGCAATAATGAACAAGTGGAAATAGTATGGTTGAGTGGATAGGCTACAGGGTCCTTGTTCATGTCATCATGATTTTTTATATGCTGGTAAACCAACAAAGTAATCCATGCTTCTGCTTTACTATCATGAAGAAAATAGGGCACCTACCAACCCCTCTACAATTCTCGTTGTCAGTATTTCCAGGTAAAAGACAAAGAAGGACCTCACACCCCCTTAACTATTGACATTTTTCACACAAGCATATTGTGATCTATAAACTGTAAGATTAAGAGTAATAATCATAGATGTGTTCTCATTATATGTCATGAAAACAAAGTACAGTCCAGTCCAAGCACTAATAATTTTCTTCAGTAATATGTTGCTCTAAAAGTCTGCACCCAGGACATAATTTTGACAAGTACATTTTTCATCAAGTTGGTAACTACAGTGCTTCCTACAAAATCCATATGGGTCACAAATGTAAAGTATAACCCAAATAATACTCTACCGATACTTACTCAACGTATCACAGATAATGAAGGTAATCAACATACCTAAACTTGAGGATATGAGGAGGATAGGATGGAACGGACTAGACTAGACTCATCTGGACTAGACTAGAATAGAATAATTCCATTGGAAAGGACCTACAACCATCATTCAGTTCAACTGCCTGACCACTTTAGGGTTAAATTTCCAGTGTCTTCACTAAACAAGTTTTCACTTTGAAAATATCCTACCCTTAATTCACTGATTTAAAAACAAAACCAAAACCAACTTTATCTAAATTCAAACTAATTATGAAGGCATCTACTAACATCTTGGATTACAGTAACAATAAGGTTTGTGGAGCAAAGATGAGAATGTGCAGGGGGATGCCTGGGCTTTGCTGGCCAAGGTTAACTCTGCAGTGACAGGTAGGAATCTCCTCTAGATAAATACCTTCATCTTTGTCATGATCTAAGCTCTCTTGAAGATGGTGGATCCCTGAATATTAAAAAGGTGTGATTCTGTATAATACTGCCTTGTGATGCCTGCTGATGGACAACTCCCAAATGTCCATTAATGCCCAGAATTTAATGAGCAACAGGGAATGAAAACGGAAGAAAAATCTGCCTGTTTTTGCTGTCTCTATATGGAGTACTACGAGCCCCAGCAAAACCATCAACTGTTTTTTCCCAGCAGGTCGTATCTTACTTTGTTCTTTTGGGAGGGTGAGAGGGTGAGAAAGGAGAGAAAAATAAATTTAGAAAAGATTGAACAATAACAACAGGATATTCCAAATGAATAAAACTAACAGATTCAGACAGAAGAAGGCAGGCATATTCACTCTTTTTACAGCTCAGAACCTGGAAAGTGCCTGTCTTTCCATGTGAGTTCTGAACGTGATCTGCCTATCCTTTATTTTCAGCTCTGACCAATATGTTTTTTTTTCGTTTGTGCTGTTTATACTATTGGGGCTTATGCATTTTGTATAAACAGGTATCTGAAAAATGACAGGAAGTACAGGAAGTGATGGATGGAATAAACTAGTGAAAGGGAGTTATGACTCTGGAAGCAGAAGTTATTTGAAAGATGAGAGGCAAGAAAAGAGCAATACATAAAAGACGTTCACTGTAACAATGTGATGTAGAAAGATAATAAGAAGAGGTGAAGACAAATAAGGGGTAATCACAGATGGTTCAGGGATGACATGATATTGATCTAGTAGAGGAAAAAAGGAAAAAAAAAATGCACTGAAGTCAGAAATGGAAAGAAGAAATAATGAAACCCAGAAGAGAGCACATGACCGATATATTCGGGAACATTACCACCTTCTTATTTTAAAATTAGTTGTCACAAAGATCAACCTGTTCTATAAAGCTGCACCCACTTATGCAACATACTAGTGAAAAATAATCTCGTATTTTTCTTCAGGCTTAAAGTATATGATACTAGGCTTGAAAGGAACCAGGATGCCAGCATCAAATAACCTGCTGCAGCTTGATATAGTGGCTAACAAGTGAAGCCATATAAAACAAGCAAACAAAACCTTCCTGGTAGACTTCTATGGAAATAACAGCTCAGACAGCTCCTAGAGGCAACATGATATATATGCCTGCCCAGAGTGTTTTTACACAAATTTGTTACGATAGACTCTGGATGATTTTTATTGCAGCTTTTGATTTGTGCCAGCAGCTCTTTACTGTCAGGAGTACTAAAATTCACCAAAAAATATTTATGTCTAGAAATGCATCTAGGAAAATGGTTATTTCCATTAACAGTACAGCCAGCAAATAATTCACTCCCAAGACAGAACAGAACTATTACTCATATCATTCTGTGGCTCATAAAAGGGGAGAAACTACAATATTCTCAGTGTTGAGTGTTAAAATATAGTTCCTAACAACTGTTTATTGTTTCAAAGGAGTTCCTTTAGAGAATTTCCCCTTTGGCTGTCGTGAATCTGGTATGTCAAATACCTCTAGAGTGAAAAGGCAAGAGATGTTTTCTTTTAAACAGCCAAAAAGAATTTCCAGTAATAGCAGGGATGACAACCAAAACAATAAAACCCCATGGGAGTTATATGGTAAGAGAGTATTCACTAGGGCCAGAAAATATAGATACATTCATAACACAACATGCTTTTCAATCTTCATCACTGGGATACAGAAGAAGCCCAAGGAATACCCTGAAGTACTGACAATGCCAATGACCAGTGTATTGCTGGTTTTCATGCTATTTACTTGGAACTGCCCAGATGTCAAAGAACCTGACAGAAAGCAAACGGCAACAGTTGTGTTACCTGTAAAGTGGGATGTTATAACGTGAAGCAATGGCCATATGTTGAAGTGCATTGCTGAGATAAAATTGTATCTCTCTGTAGCAGAAATGGACATACTACCCCTTATTCCTGATGTTGATATTGGACAACTGGCAAATAAGCTTTTATGCCAATTGCCTCACCCCTGATGATAATGTTAGTACTTCCTGACTTCTCAATTTCTTCAGAGGTATCACTCTGGATTTTCCAGAGACAGATAAAGCCTCAGCAGGAATGCAGAATCACAGGGAAACTGCACACTCAGGAAGTTACTGTAACATCACCTGAATGTATGCTCAGCAAATACAGGCCAGGCTTGTTATGGCAGGAGTAATCCCAGTGTCCAGACAGTAATTCTGTCTGCTTTCTGTTCTTGCAGCCTGGTTCCATTTCCATGAATGCTGTCAATGAGAAAAGGAACTTCTTTCTACTGTAGTTACTAACATGGTAATGATTTCAGAAAGAACCTTTTCAGGTCCTAGACTTTCTGTGGAATTGGACACATGCAAGTCTTGTATGTATACAGGGCACACCATTTCGAGATCTTTTTCTAATATTATGATTTTTTAAATAAATACTTATTTGAAGGAATGAAATAAATTGTGTTCTGGATCCACCATTTTCATCTTGCAGAATTAGCAACTGATCTAACACCAGATGCTACATTTTAAATGAATGAATTTTCTTTTGCCATCACAGTGTTGAAACCGGTCTCTGCTGTCACCAACCCCTGAGAAAGCATGTACATACTCACAAAGGTTCAACAAAGAGATCCAACTCCTGATAGCTGGCAAACAGGGCACCCATTAAAAAGATGAAAAGTCTGATAACCTCGTGGTTTGATTTTTGTGGGTAGTGCATAATAGCTTACTGACCTCCAAAGGGGAAAAATGCCAGTCTAATGAGACTAGAAAATTGTGATTCTTTAAGTCAAGCATTTAAGAAGCTCTGGATAACAAAATAATAAGGAGTACCATGGTGTTTCAGACAAGTGTTCTTTGCCAGACAAGAGAACACAAGATGGAGTAGCTGATTTTCTTCTCCCATTAGGAAAATATACCCCCAAAAACTTACCACCTGCTATGATCAAAATGTTTCTGGATTCATTTACTCCATTACCCAAGTGAACTCTCTAGAGAATTAAGCAACAGTTTCCCAACCTCATATAGACTAAACCTAAATGCTTGGTAAACATTAGTTTTATCTCACAAACCATAATTTTTAATTGCTAACACACATAGGAAAGGCATAATCCTCCAATGATGATATCATAGTCTACTGCCATGGAAATGACTGCAGAATCATAAACACAGGTTTAAGATGACCTCACTTTCTTAGGAAAGAGGAAAATTTCACTGGAATGTGAATGACATTGGGAATAAGCACACACAGATACTACAGAGTGAAAAAAACTTTCTTACTAGTTAGTTAAAATACGGAAGATGAAGACAACAACTAGATGTGTAGCCGAACAGCGAAGGGGTTGTCCTGTCCAAACACCACATTACTACCTATGAGTCTTTGAACAAAGAGAGCTTTCTTAACTACTGTCAGGGTTCCCCTCCATAAATTCACCATACCAGACAGGAGTGAAATCCCTGCCCTGACAGGCTTACAGTTTAACCACAAGAACATGAACAAAGTATGGCTGTAAGAATACAGTGTAGGATCACAGAACAACATCGTAGCTGGAATGCTTCCTAGAATGAGTAAGTACTTCAGAAGTGGGAGGAAAAGAACTATACAGTCTCTTCAAGCACACAAAATAACATGAAGTCAGACGCAAATGCAGAAGTACGATCTTAGTGCAGCAAGTGCTAAGTATTCTAGCTTTGGCTCAGGAAAATACATATATTTAACCTTCAGCTCTGAAGCACTCTAAAAGGCATCAAACAACTCAAGGATTGGAAGTTGAAATTTCTGTGTAAGCTTTGTGTTGCAGTGAGCTGGGAATGTTGAGCACTGTGCAGGACCCCAAGTTGAGATGAGACAAGAAGCTTGAGCTGAGAACAAGGAGTGGAGAAATGTAGTAGATGATAATGATCTCACTTAAGTAGAACCTTTCATCTTGAAGGATCTCAAAGCAGTTTACAAACTCAGACCAGACACTGCAGCTGGTAGAAACAGAAGTAGACAGCTGGGAACTCATTCATGGGAGGGAGGAGGCAACAGAGGACTTACTGGGTGCCGTATCTTCCAAAATGCTGGTGCTGGGAGAGTATGGCGAGACTACAACAGAGTTTTTCCCTGAACTTTGCCATGCAGCCATGCGAGAAAACTGCAGAAAGTAAGCAGAGAGCCAGAGCTGGTGCAGAGAAGCAGAAAAACAGAGAGCCGCTGGATAGCTGAGGAGCTGTCACTGTTAGGATTGTAGCTTCCCTGCCTTTTATCTCAGCCTCAATTCTATACACTCTTCACACTTTCTGCAATAAAAGCTTATGTCTTTCTTATGCATGCCCTTTCCTATTTTTACCCTTTTTAATATATTTATCCTATTTCTCTTCACTTTTTTCCTACCTTCTTACAAAGCAAACTGCCCTTCTGCAACATCAAAATGTTTTCCATATGCATAGTAGGACAAACAGTGCTACTCTTGGTTACTGGGAAGCCAAGGAAATTATTTCAGCTCTGGCATTCATGTAGTACAGGCCTGACTGTAGTACCAGAAGAGCTATTCTTTAGCTCAAAAGCACTACTAAATACATGTTATTAAAACTGAACTAGATAAACAAGTCTAAAAAACAAGAGTAATATTAGTTATTGCTGAAATGGAATTGCTTCCTGAAGGAAAGACAGCACCTAATTAAAGTACACAGTAGCTTAGGACACAAAATGAAGACACCAAATGAAAGGGCAGGGAGGATTCAATTAAGCAGAATTCAGAAACCAACACTTTTGTTATGCTTCAGTTAAATGACATTGTGTGACCAGTTTCACATTCATATTTCCCAAGACTTTTAAAACTTCCACATTTCCATTTAGGAAAGGGAGAAAAAAAGTTTTCATGGATAAAAGCCAAAGGCAAGTGCTGAGCAGGTGTTCCAGCACCACCAGTCCTTCTCAGAGAAGACCACAGCATCCTCTGTTGCATAAACTGCAGTTTCTTTCAGAAAGTGCCAGCTGGGATCAATGGCACTCTGTTTCTTGCTTTCATAACCTTAGTTGCAAATACAGTTCTTTTAATGGGTTAAAAAAGCCTTTAGTGGCCTTGCCCTAGTTGTTTTGTGTCAGTTTAAGAACACCCAACCAGACATTTTCTCTCCTTTTTCCCTCTTCAGTATTTTGTCACTTTTTGTTTGAGGAATTTTGCTGGAAGCTTTTTAAGTTTGGAGTACAACACCAAACACTTTTAACACAACTAGAACTGAGTCTCACCCTAAAATAAACTGATCACTCGTTTTGCGATCAAACTCAGATTTAATGGAGGGACAACAATTTAATGAGATTACAGCAGTGAAAAGCTTCTTTTGACATGAATGAGCTTGTATCAGGCCCACATCAAATGAGCAGTGCCTGGGCCACTATAGATATTTGGAAGCTGTATACAAATAGAACTCAATTTTCTTACTGAATTCCATTACTGAGGATTTAATCAACTTGATTTTTATCTCATTTTTCTTTGGGGGCCCCTGAGATACAGCTTTCTGCCTGTCAGGCAATAGAAGGCAAAGGGGGGTTTCTCTAAACCACGTTTAGGTCCTCTAAAATCAGGGCAGAGCAACAAAACACTTAGCCTGTGCATCTTTCGTCTACCGTACACCCAAACTTTGTTAGGTCAGAGAAGAAGACAAGGCAGTAGTACTGGCTCTGAAATCAAGCCCAGATTTTTCACTATTACATAAATGAAACGATTTACAGATGACACATTTTCTCATGCCTTGATGCCTTTCTCTGGATCCAAAAGATTAATTTCCTCAACTGGACTAAGCTTGTATTCCTTCACAGTTGTGCTTTCCCATGCTGCTGGCAATTGCAGATTGACTAGAGTAAGGAGTGGCTGCTGCAGGGGAAGCATTACAGATAAAAACAAAAACACAAATGGATTTGAAGGATTCTAGAACACTTTGCTGCTAGGAGAAGCTGAAGAGCAGAAAAAAAGAAAACATTAAAGCAAGAAAAAAACATTAAAACTTGGTGACTATGCATACACCAGAAATGGTGGAAATCAGAACACACATGAAAGACCTGAAAACAAAGCAAAGAAGAAAATGAAGTCACATGTGAGGCTTTGCTCTGCTCACTCAAAAGAAGCATGAGAAAATTCCTTTCCATATTCCCAGAAAAGAAGCCTGAAATTATTGCCCCAAACACTGCATTTTTTAAAAAGAGAGTATAGATATAGCTTTGGATCAGGGACATTTCCAATGAACCATTTACTTCAGCTGACAATGACCAAAACTAGAGACTTAAGAGGAAGATGTAGAATCTCACAAATAAAGATACCTTTGCCATTTTCCATAGGCAAAGACTGTGCTCAGTCAGTGAAAATTTCATGTGTCCATCAGACTGCTCTGGGATGTTACTTCTGGATGTGCATTTGTCACCACTGTCCACTCCAGTCTAGCAACATACTATTTCATAGCTCGATGTTTTCTCTGCTGTGTCTTTCCTCTTTTGCTAAATGCTTTCAGTCGATCAGTCCAGTACTTGTAATAACTCTTAACAACAGTTGTTACAACAGGGGACTGGAAGCATTTCTTTTAGTTGTACTCCCTGCAGGGTATGAAGCAATCTAAGGGAAGGAAAGAGCTACACAGAAAACTAAGACTTCAAATTTTGAACATCCTAACAAGCACAGTTTTACAGTATTCAGACTGTGGCCTCATTCCCTTGAGTTAAACTAAAAAACTGTTGTTGTTGTGACTATCCAAACACTGTTTTTCCATTTACATTTTGTTCTTTGCTTCTGCTGTTTTCAATTGCCATGCCAAAGTTTCTCCTGTTTATTCTAATTGTTTTAGTATGTCTGACTCTCATTGGTTTATATGTTTAGTCTTGTCCTGATTTAATATGAATTAAAATGCCAATGCCACGACCAGTCTGCAAATATGAGTCAGAGCAGAAACTATTTAAATAATACTATGGATGGTACCTGTCTGGTTTGGTATCTAGATCATATAGAATAATGCTGTTTTTGTTTTCTACTACTATTGCCTGCTATTCCCAATGAAGTGTTGATTGTGATTTTGACCACAAATATGTTTTGTTCCTGGTCCTATGAGCCAAAAGAGTGTGGTTTACTGCATGTATGTACGTGAGGTTGTTTTGATTATACTAAATTCACTTTAGAAAACCCACATTCTGCCACTGCAGTGCTACAGGACAATGAGAAAAGAATTTCCAATGAGAACAGTATTTTAAAAGCAAACCACTGGGCCCCTTCCCTGTAAATGAATTTTAAGGCACACTACCCTTTCTTCTGAATTTGATTATTTCTCAATTACAGCTGAATATTGCCTTCCACAGAAGGCCCCTGTCCTTTTCCATCTCAGTCGTTATATAAGACAGAGTAAATTTCAAGTTGTACTTTCCAATTCACATCGAGGTTACGCTTTTTTTAAGTCATTAGTTTGCTGCATTGAGGAAAAACATTAGGTGCTGTTTTTTTTCATTATTTATTTAGTGGTGAATCTGTCTACCACGTGGCCAATGGCAGCTTGAAGCTTATCTTTCTGATTCTTGGTACCTCTATGGACATGGGAATATTTTCCTTTTCATGTCTGCCACTCTGAGCTTCTAGCTTTCCAGACAGAGGGGCAAGGCAGAGGGGCTTTGTATTTTATCAGTTCAAGTTATAAGAGAGCATTGTCAAGCTCTGGCAGAGTCTCAGTTAATATGACTGTCTTCTAGGAAAGACAGGCTTAAGTGGCAAGTGATGAATATGCCTACCAAACACAATGCGCCCTGACCTCCTTTGCATGACTTTCATTCCTAATTTAGTTTACTCAGTCTCCTCCAAACAGGTGATAGTTGAGCATTTGACATGCTGTCCATGTCTTTTATAAGATGAAACATTAGCATAAATGACAGGCAAACTAGCAAAAACCTGATGTTCTTACATCCTGGCTGAAATGGACCTGACATGAACCAGCTTTAAACCTAGAATATAGAATCTCCTCTAAATCCCATGCATAAAGACAGTCAGGAGATACCCTCTTGGCATCAGCCCTAATCTTAATCTGGCAGTTTTTACCATATTTGATAAAGATGGCTTATTGGGCCCTGTTTCATAGCTTTGCTCTCCACCCAGGAGCATCCCAGCCAACAGCTTAGTACTTCCCAGTAATTTTACCAGGATTTTTGTAACACAGGATACATTTAAACTATGTGTACATGGGGACTACATGGAGATTTCAGTAAGATTAAACTCTTGTCAGCTAAATTTAAATGCACTCTTTGTCTTCAGTGCCTGAAATCCTGTGTTAGTAACACAAAGAATGAGGCTGTCCCCTCTTTTTCAGCGGAAGCAAATCAGCTTATCACTAATAAAAAGCCCTTCGCTGCTCCTTAAAGTAGAGACTAATAACAGTGAGTCAGATATATTCTTGTGATAGCATTTGTACAATTTAAGAAACCCTCCCAGCTGATTGAAAAGTGAAATGGCGTTTCTCCAACTGCTTAATCTCAGTGTAACAGCAGCTGTGGCTACAACCCATGGTTTAATCTCTGGTTACAGTATGGCCAGTTAATATGGCTTCAAATAAATGACTGTGCTTCTATCATATCAAACTTGCAGCCGAAAAAGAGAGGGAGTTTTCTTTTTTTCTTTTTTTTTCTTTTTTTTTCTTTTTTCTTTTTTTCTTTTTTTCTTTTTTTTTGTTTAAATGTTAGAAAAAAAAGCAAAAAAAGCCCAAAGCTGTGGCTGTCAGCATTGCTTAACCTGGTAGACAATTTCTTGATGATTTTTTCCCCGTGTTTCAGAGAGACAGGAAAAGGAATGTCTTGTCATGTTGTGTATTTTAATATAACGTCACATGCATCTGATAGCTCATTCACACATAACGTCAAGATCTGTTCTACAAGATTTTACTGTGACTTACAAGACAATTACTCTCCTTGGAAAGCTGCCAGTGTGTTCTGCACATTACATAAAACATTAAATCTTTCTGACACAGGTTCTATGATTATTTCAAGGGTTTTCACTGTTTCTGCTACACATGTCCATGCCTAAACTGTACGTACTCCTCAACATATTCTTCTAATCATCTATTCTACACTTTCTTGACCCACAGGCTTTGATACAATTGTCTGGTGATAGAGGAATTGAGTTTTTTATTGCAGAATTCCCAGCAGGAGAAGCTGATGGAGTCCAGATACATCTACCTTTAAATCCTATTTTAACCAAGACTGCATATGTAGTTCAAAACCAGATGTGTTTAAAATTGTGCAAATCAAAGACAGATTTGCAAGTTTACTGGGGCTGACAAGGTCAACCAGTGTAGGTTAGTATTTGCACCGTTGCCAAATCTTGCAATTTTGCTTGAATTTTTTGATATTTAGATTAATATTTTGATTATTTGATATTCACTACAAAATGCTGGAAGCAAGAGCTTTCATGAACTTCTGTACTTTACTCTTTAAACGATGTTTCCAAACCTTACCTATGTACCAAAAAAAAAAGAGAATGAGACCCAAGTACCTAATAATAAACACAAAATGCCCAGAAAAATGAATAAAAAGGAACTAAAACATTCCTTTAAGAAAAGGTTTCATAATTTAAACACAAGCTTTGGTGTGCAGAGGTGCTAAATTTTTGAGGGTTTCCCATTCCCACTTCTTACTCTGGATACGAGTAGCTTGGGAGGCCTCCTCTCTCTCTCCTTTCAAAAGGTCACATAAAATGTTGTCTTCAAGTAATCAACTTCTAACTTACTTTTTCAAGGAGCTAATGTCAGTTTCATTGCATACTTTGCCGCTTTTCTAGTGGAGACAAGTGCTTTGAACAGAAAACGTGTTACAGCTGACCAGCTTTATTTACTTTCATGAAATCGTTTCAAACTCCGTTGTTGATTTAGAGTATCAGAGTTCACGATTCCCCATGCGGGATTACTACGAAATGCCGCTTTCCTGGCAAGCCTAATGCCGAGCCACCTAGCACAGCTGAAAACACAAACCCAAGTCTCTCTTCTCCCTACAGTTGCAGACAGCTGATCAAAGCTCCAGCAGACAACACGTTCAAACTTCTCCCCGTTCCCACAGTCTTCTTTCAAAGCAGCATTTGCAGTGCTGACATCACCGGGCCCAGCCGCCCCCACGGCGGCTCCGCTCCTTCCCCCCTGCCCTGCCGCTACCAGCTCCCTCTGCCCAGGGCCGAGAGCTCCTCGTCGCCTCCCTCGGTGCCTTCTCCGGTCCTGGCCTGGAGGGAGACACGACGCCCGCTGTCTCCGGGCTCAGAGTGTTTGTGTGGGGGCACCCTGCCCGGCCCGCTCTCGGGAGGCGCAAGGAGCCGCTGCTCTGCCCCGGGCACCGTGACGCCCTGTGCTCCCACCCGTGACCTCGGGGATCGACCCTGTGTCGGGGCCTGCCGGAGCCCCCGCGGGTACTAACCTGACCAGGTCGGTCATACAGGATCCCACAACCACCACCTCAGCGGCCATGGCGCCGGGGAAGCAGGGTATCCCCAGGCCCCGCTGCCGGGGCCGTGGACCCTGGACCCGGCCTTCACTCCAGGCCCCGCCACCGCGGCGGCGGCTTCACCCGTTGCCACGGGCGACGGGTGGGGGAAGCGGCCGGCCCGCAGGGACCTTCGGCCTGGAGGGGTGCCCGTGGCGAACGCCTGCTGGCGAGGCCGCCCCCTCCTCTCCTTCCCTTCTCCCTCGCCCCACTCCGCCTGCAACGGACCCGCAGCCCCACGCCTGCACGGTGGGACATCCGCACAGGCACTGCGGAGGCCGCCAACAGCGGGGCCGGTGAAGACCCCTCCGGCCCGAGGAGCTGCAGTGGCGGAGAGGGGAGCGGAGGCGCGCACGCCGCACGGAGGGGCGGGAGCGCGCACGTCTGGCGCGGGTGGACGGGACGGGCGCGTATCCGCGGCCGTTGCTAAGCGGTTGCCTTCCGGCCGCCGTAGGTATGGCGGGGCCCGGGCAGGGCCGGGGACAGGCGGGCGGGAGCAGCGCCCCTGCCGGCCCCGGGGAAGCGGCGCGGCGGGCGGCAGGCCAGGCGGGCGGGCTGGCTTGCTGGCTTGCTTCTGCCCCGGCGCCCGCCTCCTCCGGCGGTCCCGGGGCGGCTGCAGGCCGGCTCTTAAGTAACTGGCCAGGAGGCGGCCCGGGGGCCGGTGTAGCCCGAGGTTACGCCTGGCTGAATCCGGTTGTCTCCCGGGCGCCGCCGCCGTGCCGGGATGGAGTGGGGCGGCTCCGGCGGTGGGCCCGCCGCCTCCGCACGGGGCGTCGGTGGGGCAGTGAGGCGGGGGCCGCGCCCGGGTGGGGCGGAGGAGCGGGGCTGGCAGGGTCAGCCCGGTGCGCGGCCTCTGTGCCAGGGCTGAGCGAGCCTCGGGTTACTCGGGGCTCTGCAGACCCGCGGTGCTGCTCCCATCGCGGGCTGGCAGGCGGGGCTGCCTTCGGCCACGGCGGGAGGAGGCGAAGGTGGTCGTGAGTTCCCTGGTTTCCCCACACCCAGACACCCGGTGCACCCTCGAAGTGAAACCCACAGGCCCGGCCTGCCGGCAGCCGAGCGAAAGGGTTGGTCTGGAAAGGTTCCCGTGCTCTTCAAGGCCTCCATCACAATATTCACCTTTTCCTCGCTTCTTTTAATGCCTGTAGTGCTGTTATCGGTGGTGGGGAGCAGAGTATCTTGCATCTGGACACTCTGATGCCCAGAGCAGTGCCTGGGATTTTAGGGTTGCGGTGAAGCATATGGTACATTTGCCTGAATGCAAAGGATTCACTACTAGTTTGTTTACTTCTTTCAAATGTTTTGTTTTCAGAGGGAGACAGTCTAGTGAATTTTATTTTCCTTAACTCCCTTGAGTTTGTTTGTTTTCTGTTTCAAGTGCTGTGGGAAAATTAAGCTGGGAAAAAGAAGTGACAACTGAAACTTACGAAAGCAGTCCTAATTGCGTTAGAGTTTGTAAAGGCCTCTGTTTGCAAAATAAATTGCTGAGTTTAATTGGTAGTGACCCTGTATATCTGGGTTGTTATGAAGAAGGTATTGTGGATCTTAAAGAAATGATGCAATAAAACTAGGAAAAATGCCTAGTGGTCATTGGCATCTTGTTTTGACAATATCTGCGTATTTTATTAACAAAATGATAAGGAATCTCATCCTGCAATTCATTTTGGAAGGTGCAGCTGTTGATAAGATCATCAACTTGGATCACCATGTGTATCTCTTAACACATCACAATTCAGTTCTCATAACACAGTCCCCTTAATGTGTCATTATCAGAACTGATTCTGAGGCCTGTGTATACCTTTAAGATTGCTAGGTGGATAGCTTGGTTTTCAGCATGTTTTTAATGATTAGGAAGTTCTTGTTTTCTTCATTCTAGCTGCCTCTCAGCTTGAGATAACTCTTCGCAGCTGTGGAGCCAGCAAACTGAAACATGTGCTTTGTTTTAGCCATTCTTGTGCAAAGAAATTCATGCCCAGAGAAGCTGCAGCTGCCCCATCCCTGGCAGTGTTCAAGGCCAGGTAGGACATGGCTTGGAGCAACCTGGTCTAGGGAAGGTTTCCTAGGGGCTGGAGCTAGATGAGCTTTAAGGTCCCTTCCACCGAAAACCGTTTCATGATTAGTTTAAACTCATGTTTAAACTCAAGTGGTTCAATCTAAGCCATTGGACTTTGCGCTGAAAGAGGTCAAGTATAGGCTTGTTGTCTCTCACTTCCTCTGGGGAAGAATAAAGGTGAGCAGGCAGTAATTTTTGGTAGAAAAGTAACAAACAGGAGGTAGCATCTTAAATTGCTGTGGATGTTTGCTAAGTGAACTTAAGTAGTTGCCTCTTGTCAATTACAGCAAATCAAATTTGGGGAGAGCGTGTTATGTGTTAGGACATGGATATTTAGTTGTCAGCCTTTTGTCTACCATAAAAGGTAAGAAGCAGAATATTAAAGATAATTGCCATTTTTAGGAAGTCTTAATTTATTAGTCTTTTTGTTTGCCTTAGAGTGTCTGGCCTTTGCTTTATTCAAATACGTTCCAACTAGCTAGGATAAATACTCTTTTCTTGAACATTGCTTAGCGCTCCTTCAGTGGGAATGACTTTCATGGGAACAAAATGTGTAACTTTAATGTTGCTACCAGTTCCAGGGAGTTACCAGTTTGTGGAATATCCCTTAGTTACCAACTAATACTTGTAAACCAAGTGTTAGAAACAACAGCAAATTGCAACTGTTGCCATGATGTGTTCACACTCTCTTTATAGAAGGCTTATTAGTACAGCAGTCCATATGGGGCATTTTGTAAGGAAGTAAATACAGTATGTATTGGTGGTTTTCAATTAAGTGGATGTTTCTAAAAAATATCTTTTAGTGGTCAGAATTTAAGTGTGAGCTCTTCTAACCCACTTGTCAGTGGCATGTTTATGTTACCATGAGTCATTTATGGCTTTGTTTTCTCAAACTATCAAGTTCAGTTAATTTTCAGCTGACACTCTCTGCCTAAGAATATGCTTGAATATGATAACTTAGCATTTTAACAGGTTACCCTTCTTTTCTCCCATTTCTCTTACCACAGTCTGTTGTCCACATACTGTAGCCTATAAGGGGTGCAGGTTCTTGATGCGTGCTAACTTAGTGGCCTAACTGATACAACACAAGGTCACACAATTGCAAGCACTTCTTTAGAAAGGCATGCTTAAAACGTGCACACATCAGCTTCCTGATCTGTTTTGTGAATGAAGATGCCTTTGAAAGAGTATGGCGATACCATGGAAAGAAAAGCAGTGTTAGCTTTTAAAAGGCATTGTGAAATGCTGTAAATAGCTACCTAATGGAAGTAATGTGAAAGTAATACTGATTAAGGTTAGACAAGTGGTATTAGAAATTACAAATGAGAATGTGAAGAGACAATCAAACCTTTGCTCCCATTGCAATCGGTAATGTAAGTGCCATTGATTTTAGTGGAAACAGAACAGATGTGGCTTGTCAATTACAGGCTCCTGATGGAAACACTCATGAGAAGGGACAGGCTGTAAAGTGTCAGAGTGCCCATCAGGTTTATTCCTCTTTTCCTGTAGGGATAGGGTCTTAATTAAAGGAGCGTAGGACATATGTCTGTTTTTATCTTAATGTTGAATAAATGGGCTTCATTGAATGTTGCAGAGGTAGGAGTAAAAGCATTAGCTGTGTTTTTTATTTATAAAACTGTACACGCTTCAGTTACTCTACATTCCCACTCCTTTGCATGCATAGATTTTTTCTGTCCATGTTTGCAGAGTGCACGTGTTTTTGCATCAAATAACTAGGATATTTTCTGATTTTATTTCCCCCTTACCACCCTTGCGCAGCTCAAGACAAAAGGAAAGAAGAACATACTAAAATGTCACCTGAAGTAGCCTTGAACAGGATTTCTCCAGCACTCTCACCCTTTATTTCCAGTGTGGTCAGAAATGGAAAAGTAGGACTGGATGCTACCAATTGTTTACGGATTACAGACTTGAAATCTGGGTAAGTGATCCTCATCTGAAAAGAATATCCAGCCCCTTACAGTTAAGATGTCTTTCTAGGACTGAATTTGATGAGGTTCATGTGTGTTTAAGCATTTCCAGTATATCTGGAGCTGACATACTAGCTACATTATTTTTTGTCTTACTATCATTTTGTAGTTCGAGAGACTTAATTTGTCATATTGTTGGCAGTAATACTCTTGTTAAAACACTTCCATTGCTGCCACTTGATAGTGCTGGTTTTCAGCAGCAAGATAAACACTTTTTCTTGTTATCACTTGCTTACTTGATCTTTTCTGTGAATTAAAAACTTGAAGATAAATTTGCGTGACCTTGCCTTTAGTCAGGAATATGCTAAATAAGAAAATGTTTGTGACTCCCTCAAGATCAGTACATCAAGTGGCTAAGGCCCAAGTGCTTGAAATGGGCCAAGCTACTCCTTTTGTTTTTAACTTTGGGAGGGTTTACAGTGGTTTTCATATAGCAATACAGTTTGGGATCCACATGTACAAAGGGACTTTGGTGTGTAACCTCTGTGAATAATACACGGGGAAAGTGAAGTGCTTACAGTTTACTTTAGGCATTGGGCAGAGAGGGGAGGTGCCTAAGGTCACTGATGAAAGAATACCTGAAATGGGGCATGTCAGAAATGGCATTGTTCTTTTAGAGCTGGGCATCTAATGGCATCCTTGATTCAGGTATTTGAGTTCAGAGCCTGAAACTGGTTTATCTTAAGGTGTCTAAAGCATGGCTTGCGTACAAACTGCTGCTTTGTGTATAATTTTGGATTATCACCCATCTTGAGAACCACCACAAATCACTGTTGCTTAAAATTTAGTTCTGCTGAAAACTTTGTTTAATATGCTTCTGTAGGCTGCATGTTTCTGGTAGTTACAGTGCCTTTTCAGGAAGGTGGTGTGAATTCTAGGGTTAGCTTGGGAGAAACCATTTCTTCCCTGTAAGTCCCTGTGACAGATTTACTTAGTCTGAGAAGCCATAACTTTGTTGCTAGTGATGTCTGGTTTGGCATTTAGGCTTGCAAATTATCTGAGATAGGCTGAGCGTGTATGCATCAGCTGCTGTCATTTCATGCTAGACCTTGCTTTCTGTTGATCTAAGCTCCCATCTCAGCCTTCCTAGACACCTTATGTTTCTCCTTTTGAATCTGAGAATGCAAAATAAGATACAGAAAAAACACAGTAGTCTGGTGGTGAAGGTATCAGCTTGTTGGGAGGTAGATAAGGGTTTTGCTCTCTGCCCAATGAATGCTTATGCTGCCCGTCTTTGAAAGAACAAATTAAAATAATATGAAGTGGTGTTTTCCAGCTGACTCTTTTCAGAGGTATTTAGAATAAAGTGTCTGAAGTTTTCAGCCAGTGATCTTACCAAGATGATCTTGAATTTACTTTGATAAATCCTGAATGTTTCCCAGGGGTTTATTCATTGAAAAACTAAATCCTGCACTAGCAGCACCTGTTACCCAAACGAAAGGATTCAAATTGTGTATTAACTGTGCTGAACATGGTGTCCACATGACAAATACAACACCTGACAGAATTTGGACTGTATATTGTTAAAGGCATAGGCTCAGCTAGATGCAAGTGCTAGCAATTTATTTATTTATTTTTTCTTGTTCTGGAGTATAAAGAATGAGGTTCATTTCTATGTTGATGCTTTTTTATGGCTTGAGGTTATTAGGAGCTGGAGTTGAGATAATTAAGATCCTGCATTTAGTTGAATTATTTTTTAAGGTGATTTTTTTTTGGGGTGCGTACAAGTAAGTTTCTTAAAAGCTGTATTGTAAATGGGATTTTTTAGCAATTGCTTGAAACTTGTTTAAAATATAAATTTCATGCATGTGTTTTTTTAGAAAAGGCTGGGGTTTTTTGTCTTACAAATATATAATTGCTACTTTATTTATAGTAGGAAATCTCTGGCTTTACACATTGGTGTGTAAATACGAAGTTCCTTGTCATTTATGCTTTATAGGTAAACAGCGTAAAATCATTCAACGTAAGACAGACGGAATTGCAGAGGAGTCCTTTCCATAACTCAAGATCTCATTCAGTGGTCTTTAACCTTTGATATAGGAGCCTTTGGGACTCCATGGACTTTTTTGAGAGACCCATATCAGTTGATAGATAAGAAAATCCTCAACCCACCATATTGTCAGGAGATGCGAATTTGTTGCTGCTTCTTGAGGAAGAGAGACCGAAAATGGATTGAAAACCATTGCTCTGCTCTCCTCTCTATCCTCACATTTCAGGACTATTCAAACCCTGGTATACAGAACAAAGACCAGGCAGAGGTAAATGCAGGCAATATCCACATGAAGGAACAGAAGTATAAGCACGTAGAGGTTGGACGTAAGCAAGAGGAAAATGAGGAGAACCTTTGCTAGAGAAATAGAGATGAGGTTCAGGACATTAATTGCAAAACTCCCTTTCAGTTTCAATGGGGCAGAATCAGGCTTTGAACAGTGGAACAGGAAGATGAGAAAGAAGTGCTAGGTGAATATCTAATGTTAAATAAAAAGTTGTTCTTGATCTCAGATGAATATGACCATTTATAAGAAGTATCAGTTCAGAAACTTTGCTTTCGAATAGTGATTGCACAGTTATTGACACATGAAAAGGGCTGTAAACACATCTGTTCCATAGTCTAGATTGTTATTACAAAATATGTATTTTATGCTATAACTGGTGTGTTATGTGGAAGATTTTGAAGTCTAAAATAAATTAAATTTTACTGTAACCTGTAAGATGTTAAAATATTTAAAGTAATCATCTTAATAACTGTTAACTCCAATAACAGAAGCATCTGGAAGCTTCTGGGACAAGGGGAGGAGCTGCATGGCTGTTCCACACTCATGTACCACACTTATTCTGATAAAAAATTAGGGATTACTGTAGTTACGCCACTTCCCTGAGGAGCTGCTGCTTTACAGTTATAACAATGCAAAATGTACAAACTGGTCCATCCATTCTCATTTCTTAGGTTTTCGAAATGAGCTGTGATTTAAAAGAGAATAATGGTAACATATTGAATACAGTGATATCTCTAAGACCTTGCCCATTCAGAGCCTTTGTTTTGACATTCTCAGCTCCAAAGTGGAAAGAATTTCTCTTTCAGTTCATCAATGCAAGATCAAGTTCCAGGTTTATTAGTCTGTCATGTCAGTTGGTTTTGATTTGTAAATGCCAAACATGTTAAGCCTTTAATTATTTGAAAAGTCAATCCATATGTCAGATGGTTTTAGTAAGGAACTTACTTTGCACTTGTTTGAACTTATTGCTAAGATTGACTACTTAGTTTTGTTGGTGTTTATAAACTGTGTTAAAGAGCTGATGTTAGATTAGAAGTATGAACTATGATGATATGTTAATTTGCTTTGCTTGGTAGTGTAGGAGGGAAATATGTCATAGTAAAGAAATCCTATTGTTTTGCAGTCTTTGGGTATGTAAATGTTTTATAATGACATGTTATGGTTCCATAATGTCTGTGTGTTTTACAAACCTATTAGACAGTACCAGTCTCATCAGGCACTTAAATACATTTACATCTACGAGCAGGACCTTCAGGAACAAGTCGTGCTTGTAGAAATAATATGGCCATTGCTGGTGCAGAGTGAGTAAAGTTCAGTGTGTACCCCTGAACTGAGCTCAGCAATATGACATGACAGGAAAGAAAGAAAATCTTCAATAGAAATAGTAATAAAAAATTAGGTGGCTAATTCTGCAGTGCTGTTGCCTTCTTTCTTGTGAAAAGGGCTTCAAAGTGAACAAACCAGAATCTGAGAGCTGGGTCACATATGAAATACAGCACCGTTAGCAGCATTGATTCTGGTGATAAGAAAACGCTGGTGGCATCTCTGTTTCATTAATAAAAGACATTCTTTGAGATGACAGAGTGGATCAAAGCGTTTTTAACTCCTGCATAGGTTATTACCTCTTTCTAGACTCAAAAGAAAATACTGCTGCCAGTTGACTCAATGCCATGTATTGTATCATTCAGTAAATCTCAAGTGGTGTCTCTCTGAAATAATGACCCATCTTAATTAGATATTAAAATTTACTCATAACCAACTGAATTGTGGCTAAGGCATTTTTCTTAGCATTTATGCATATAACCATGGGAAAGATGTTGAAGTGATTATTAGGTAGATTTAGAAATGGAGGACATTTTCCTGTGTGAAGAATGTTTAATTATTATATAATGTAGAATCCAATTATTTAAGAGGCTGCTGCTTTTTCTATGGTGTATTGCAATAGTGAAAAACATATTTGTGGTGGTCATTGCCTTTGAGAACTCTTTTTTTGGGGTGGGGGTGGAGTGGTGGTGTTTGGTTTTCTTTTCTTTTCCCTACAGCTGCTCATCAGGGTCCATGCTTGAGCCCCAAATTATGCTGCAAGCCTGTTCTTACTCAACAAACTTTGCTTTGTTTTTCAAATTACTTTGATGTGTTGCACCAGCCAGAATTTCAAAATGAATAGTGATACAAAGCTGCATATATTAAGATTCTATTTTTTTTTTAAGATATCCATTCATAGCAAAATTTTAAATTTCATACTTGTGTGTTTCTACTTTTTCCATATTTATGAGGAGATTAATTGTGGAATGTTGATTTAACTGGTTTGTAGTAAATTGTGTTGGTATTCTGTTCTTTGCTCTTTCCTGATTTGCTATTGATTTCTGCATCTTTACTTGATATTGAGCTGTGTTTACAATCAGTGTGTTCCTAAAAGAAACCTATCTGAAGAGTGGTCAAAAGAATCTAGTAGATTCTGAAGTAATGTTTAACATACAAATATATTATCAAGCTGTAATAAGCTATTTATAACTTTATTGCCCCGTTTCCTAGTAAGCAGTGACGATTTACTTTTTTGTGTTATCAAGTAGACTGCAATATGGTTTGGTATTTCCCTTTCTTTTGGGCATTTCCTTTTTCAAAGTAAAAATGCATTTTATGTGCGTATTTCATGAAATCATATTGGTTTTGACCGTGAAATACTATTACAATACTGTAGTGGTTATTTAAAGCTTCTGCTTGATCTTTTGATTAATTTAAACTGAAAGAGTCAACTTCAGTTACTTGATAAAAGTTCACATTCCATCAGTCACATTGGTATTTATAGAGAGTTTTTTAATGTATATTCTGTTTATGTATGAAGTTTAATGTGTCCGACTCTTCTGAACACAATTACTATGAAAAGCTGTTTTAAAACCTGATAATGTTCTGAGTATAATGTATATTTAAAAGGATTGGCAGTTTCTAGGTGAGTCCTTTACTGTTATATTGGATAAGTCATGAACTATTACTTTTGCACAGAGTAGGTAATTTTTGATAATAAATACATTTGTTCACTACAAAGAATTTTATTACTTGATGTCAAGCAAAATGTAACAGTCTGAAGTTCTGATGGGACCATGTTGAGAGAGTTACCACTATGCAGGAGCACTTGGAACTTCAAACAGCAATTTTTCTGTGCTGGTCCAAAAAGGCAATCCCCAGGATTGCTCTTTCCTGCATTTACTTCTGAATGTTGAAAAAACAAAGACAAATATCTGTCTGATAAAGATCTAAGTGTTATATGCGTACATTTCATAGTGGTTTTGTAAATATTCTTCACAGAGTTTAGCTTTTTTTAATACTAATTTTTAAGCAAGGTGCTTGATGTTGTTCAGGAAAAAGGTGTGTTTGTCAGTTTCAAGTGCTATGAGTAAAGAAAGTATTCTAAATAGTAAAAGTAGTATTAGGTAATTGTGGTAACTTGGGCTCTAGTTGGAAAGACTACATAGGTTTTCCTAAAATTTGTTCAGTTTAAATACTGCACAGTATGTATTCGCTGGTAGTTTTAGTCTGGGACAAAGAGTGATGTGAGTGACTTGCTCTCCTTTGACCTTGAAAAAACCTGCATGTAATGTCTACCAGTATTATGCTTTAATAAAAATGAGAAGAAACTATTTGATGCAGGTGCTGTTTCTTTTCCAGTTTGTTTAAAGAGAGTTTCACATGATGTAGTACTAATATATGTGCCAAATACAGCTGGAAAGATGTATCTTAGCAAGGTATGTAATTGTACATTGGTAATTCGTTGAACACTTTTTGAAAGTCAGGGCTTGCATTAATATATTGTATGTCTCTGTCCAGCACTTTCTGCTATTGAACAGATATTTGTCATATTTATTTGCATTGTGCATCATTACAGGAGAAAAATTCCGAGACTTTATCTTTTGGTGTAAAGATAGCTAAAATCTAATCATTTGGTGCATGGTTGAATTTCTTTGTAATGTTTGTTTAATGTGAGCTGGATAGATCTCTTGCATACTATAGATTTTGTATGTATATTATATTTCACAAGAAGCTGAAAACAACTGGCTTTTAATTATTTATTCAGAGAAGAATGTATTCCTAGATAGGTGGTTGGCAAATTCTTCCAGCCTTACCTATGTAATTATACTTCATGTATGCTTGATGCTCTCATACATATATACACATACATGGCATAACATTAAATAGCTAATATACACTTGTAATGAAGCTGAAGCAAAAGATTGATTTTTTTTTTGTTTGTTTGTTTTATCCTGTTTGTTGCAGTCATTGTCTGAATAAGTTTAGGGGCTTTAAAAGCATAGGAGGTGATCGGAGGCTCAGTCTTGACAGACCTGTATGCAACAGTGATGAAGATAGCTGATTCTGCCATGTTTATATTGCAGCCAACAGAACTCAATGGGAATATTTCTGTGAATTGCTTCTGTGAGTCAGTGATAGTAAAAGAAGCAAATTATTAATTTTAAAAACAGAATCTGTACACAGTCATTCTCTGACTGGGGGAAATAAAAAACTGCAGACCTTTACTTATGATGTATTGATCACCATGTAAACCTGTGTCATTGTTGTAAGAGTCTCTTCCGCTGATGCTTAAGGTGATATCTCTCCATTGGTGCCTCTTTAAACGCACCCTTTTAAGTGCTTTGGGATCTCTCAAACCATCAGTGGTAGCGCTGTTGTTACCTATGGAGAAATTTTTCTGACCATTCAGGTAAGGTTGTCCAGCAGTGAATTTGTACTATAGGTTTAATATCTTAAATTCAACTGGAAATTGAATAAACACACCATTGCAATGCTTTGCCTGGGCTATTTTAGTCTGTTTCTTGAGATACGTAGCTTAGGCATTTACTTGGCACTGCACAATGTAGGCATACCTTGAAGCAGCTATTGTTTAGCAGAAAGTGAGCATCTGAAAAGAATACTTTGAGCTCTGTAAGTAAGTGAACAGTTTTGTTTGCTCTTGCAATTGATGTTTTATTGAACGTAGCGAATTCAATTTTGAGGTAAAGGTAATCCATAGAAAAGTAAGTTGCTAAAAGGGAACAGTCTGGTTTTGTCTTTCCTGAGAGAAGGGAATTGATATTTCTGAGGCAAACCACTCCACAGTGTAGGCCACAGGTTCTTTTCTTTGTAATCTGTGGCATATGGCTGAAAGAACAAAATTAGACCACTGGGATGAGGGTTTTTTTTGTTTTGTTTTGCTTTGTTTTTTTACTGTAAGATTAAAAAAATAAAAAACCCAACCCAATGGGATTGAGTTAATTAAAGAAAACTGCAGAATTCTATTATGCAAAAGAGGCAAAAAAAGCCAAATACAAAACCCTCTGTAACAATATTTTCCTAAAAAACCCAGATCCCTGTGTATCACTGCAGTAATATTTGTAAACCAAAACTGGGACAGAGTACCTGTTGCTCTGTTTTGGATGGTCAGTTCTTTGTTCAATAGAAGCACTTGTTGGGATTATTCTTGTTCATAGTTAGGGTTACCAGTGATCTTTCAAAATATCCCCCACTTTGCATTATTTGCATGAAATAAATTGCTTAGAAAATAAGAGACTTTATGGATCTTACAGTCCATATTGGGAGCAATGCTAAATGACTTATTAAACATATAATGGCTTTTGTGACTTGCTGTATGAATATGCTCTTTCTGTGATCACTGAAAGGATCTGAAACTGCAGGTGGTAGACTATAATTTTGTTCTTGGTGAAGAATGGTTTGACTTTTAGAGTAATCTAAAAGTAAAAATGTTCCTTATCTGGTGGTTTTTTTCTTCTTTCTTCAGAAATTGAATTCACATTAGAGAACAGTAGAGGTAGAACATGAGAGATTATTAGATTCTAATTCATTACCAAGTAATACATAATCAAATGGCAGTTGTGAAAATGTGAAGCAGAACTTTAAATCTGCCAGGAGGGGAAAGAGATGAAGTAAATGTAAAGGATGCATCTGCTACTCCCTCATGTGTTCTCTAAAATGTTGCTTATGAGTTTCAAGGATTTGAATTACAGCTGGGTTTACCTTACAGTAAAGTAGCCCCTTTTCCCTTGCCTGAATGTGTGACAGAAAGGTAATTTATGACTGCAAATTCACTAAAACTTGGGTGTGCGTTAGGAGTGTTATCCCATTGCAATTGTCTTGTTTCTGTTAGTTTTTTTCAATCACTCCTTCATTAAAATTTCCATCTTCTGTTTCTGTTTTATTATTCTGGAGAGCAAGTGTACCATGCGTAGTTATGTAAATAGTTACAGGCAATTACCAGACTATAAAAGATCTTGCTTACGAAGGTGATCAGTTTGATTATAAAAGATGTTTGAAAATCATGTTTGTAAAGCATGTTTTGTTGTAAATTTTCTTTTGTCAGTTGATTGTAATTTGTATCATAATTAGCTCCCTGAGACCCAATAATAATGACCTCCTGCCCTAAACTATAGGGATTTTACGAGTGTAAACCTTTGAAATGGGCTATTCTTTGGTGATTTTCTTTCAAGTACATCTTAAAGTATATAAGATATGATGCTGGTTAGCAGCTCTGTCTTAACGCTCTTTTTTGTAGTGGCTCTTTCCAACCTGTCTTTCTATGGTGGCTCGAAAAGAGCTCTTCTAAAACCAGCTTTCCTAGGCTAAATGAACAGATAGTTTGTGATGCTAAAAAAAAAATTCACAATCATGCAGCTTTTGTGTATGCTTTCTTTTAATGTAGAAGTTCTCTGAGAATATATATGTGTATGTGCTTCCTCTGTTTCCCTCCTAGAGACTGGGCTGAATGCCTGCTTCCAGCAGACGTAACCGTACTTTGGGAGACTGTGGGACACATGCCACAAGACCAGGGCAGATGTGAAGGAAATCTGTAGTTCTAGAAGCAGGCCTAGAGCTCTCCCCACCTGCAACATCTGCTTTGGCAAGCTCTCACTCATATCATGTAAATCTACACTTTCTGTTAACCTTCAGCTACTGTATTTGTTTTACTAATGACAGTCGTTGGATGCTTTTGCCTAGTGCTTCTAGTGAAAGCAGGTTGCTGGCAGCTGAATCAATCTTAATTGTTTGAACTTTACTTTTTAAGAAATGTAACTCTGCCTGTGGGTACAGAAGGGAAGTAAGGCATTGTTTTCCGAGGGTATGTGTTCTGCCTAGTATCCCAGTCCTTTTCTGAAAGTTCCAGTTAGTACGATGAACTTCATACAAGAAAACATGAATACGTACATAGAGTAAGGTCAGCACTAAGAGAAGATGAAGGTTTTGTTGGGAATATAGTTGACATATGTGGAGACACCTTGGAATTTACCAGTTCAGAACTATGTCTTGAAATGCTGTTACAATTATGGAATATCATCTACATTAACAGGATTTATAAACAGTATCATCGTCAGTATTACAATACCAAAAGTACTCTATACATAGTTTAATTTTCTACTAGGTTTAAAGAAACCAGCTAGGTTGCAAATGAGTTTTATGAGGTCTTTTTATCTGTTGGAAAGTTCCTTGGAATAAATATCAGTGGGATTTCAGATTTTAGCATTTTAATTAAAATATGTAACTAAGTAGCGATCATTCTAATTGTAACTGGATTTTTATTTCCCGAAAGCAGTGGTGTGTGTCTTTGTTTTTTTAAGTCAAGTCCTTCTGTCTCATATGCGTAAATGCATATGTTTGTATGAAGAAGGGGAACTGAGGATGAGTATTGGTTGACTAGACCATCTTTCCGATTTCAAATTTGGCCTGATTGACAGAATTTTGGTTGGATCTGTTGGTTTTCAGTAGCAGCTGCTCAGTATCTTGTGTATTTGCAGGCCTCTAGGAACCTGTAAAGCTTTGTGCACTGTTGCACGGAGCTGCAGTGTGATGCAGGTTTTCACTATCAGTGTCAGCTGTTAAAATGTCACTTTTGCCATTTTTCTGTTTCTTGATCCTTAAAAAAAAAAATCCCTATCACCTGCTGGCCTTCCTTCCACTCTCCTCCCCCCTCCATACACTTTAATTATTCTTAATGCCTCTGTAGATGACTTACCCATCTGTTGTGAATTCTGCAATTAATTCTTAATTAAATGGGGTAAAATAATGTGTCTTCAAGGAACACTGGAGCAGATTTCCATTTACGAAAATGGGGGAGAAAAACAATCTAGAGGCTGTTCTATTTGAGTTTAACATTAGGGTGTTTTTCTTAGAAAATACCACCCAAAGCTCTTATGTGGACTTTTGAGTTTCCTGCCTCTCACTAGTAACAAGGGATTTACTTGTCTTTGCCTCTGAATTATATTTGACTCTTGCTGACAGAACCTTCAGCCTCTAAGCCCCTGACTGAATTGCCTCATCATTACAAAAATAATCCTTATTTTCTTCTTTAGCCTTTTGTGTTGTGAAAGGAACTTGACCTCCTTTTCCCCCTAACAGTATCTTTGTTTGACACACAGAAGAACAATTAGAAATGTATTCTAGGTACTCTGGAGATGGGAAGGGTTGGGAATACAGCCAATGGTCAGAATGTACTTTGTGGTGTTGCTCTTTTTATTTGCGTGTGGGGTTTTTTTAGCAGCGTTCTCCATCAGAGTATCTCTGATGCTGTGTGACACTTTCTTGGCTTTTGCATCAGCAGCCTGGTGAACAAAAATGTTGTCTATTGTCCAAAAAGTACTGATCCTCAAGAACAGCAGATGCAGCATACTAAGCATCATGAGATTAAAGAAGCCTTTGCATTTCTTGCTGTTTGGTTTAGGTAGTCTCAGTATTAAGCTCCTGAAATTATAGGGGTTATGGGTTGGGGTTTTTTTTAAGTCTTTGGATAGACTAACCACTTTTCTCCAGACTTTAAGGATTAAGGGAATAAACATTTAGGTTCTTGTTTCGTTGTGAGCCTTCAGCTGGCACAGAACTAATTTTTTGCTCAGATCTTACCAGAGCCCAAATAATTTAAGGCTGCTTGTCTTGGAAATACTTTCAAGTGGTGGTTGTAGATGACTAGTTGATAGAAAGACCATATTGAAATCTACCACAGTCCTCCTTATTGTCAAATATCGCAGTCCTCCTGTCAAATATCAAAGTGGCTCAGAAGGGAAAGGTTTGTTGGTTGGTTGGTTTTTAACTTAAGCAAATCAGAAGAAAAGTTAATTTAAGAGAATTGTCAATTACAAATGCATTGGTATAAGAGAAAACCGTGATGTTAAGCTCACCTATAGCTGCCTTTCCACAGGCTTTTTGAATACTCTGGAAAGAAGGATTGATTCTGCAAAACAACACCTTCTGCCACACCTGTCATTATAGGCTGATGCATTATTCCAAGCAGCAAAACTGAGTAACTTTCCTGATATTTTTATTTATTTATTTATTTATTTATTCTATTTATTCTATTTATTTATTTATTTATTTATTTATTTATTTCCCTCTTGGATAATCTTTCCTGTTTCCTTATGTGGCTGGTAAAGAATTCTGAACTTTTCTAACTAAGCATCTGGTGCTGACAATGACCTTTTATTTGAGTAAGAACTTGTTTAATTTATGTGTTTTATTTACTGTGAAGGAAACCTTTCCCAACAGGTCACAGACAATTCCAACTGTAAGATATATCAAACACTGAATGAAGGAATGTTCTACTTCTACTTGGAATACCTATTTCATGAGAATTTAATGTATCTCAGCTTGCTTAATCTGCTGTATTTGCTCAAGGAATTTAGCTAAAATATGCTGAGAAAGGGAAGAGTTTATATTCAGCTATGGTTTCTTGCATACTCAGTTTCATCGACTAGATTCCAAATGTAGGTCTCAGTACAGCTCCTGAACAAGGCAGTATGGTTTTAAGCAATACTTTTAAGGATATTCCTTCATCCTGGAAACTTGTCAAGTGAATGATTCTTTGATGTTTTAATAGGGAAACCATTGTGGGAGATCTTGTGGTATGGCATTAATCATGTTTTGAAGATTAGTGCCTATCACTGCTCTGAACATCAGAGTGTTAATTCTTGCTTCCATGGCTTTCGTATGTAAAATGTTGACTATTTAGATGAAGATATGCAAACTAGTGTAATATTTTTCTTTGAATGAAGAGGGAGATAGCACATCATTCATCATGAGATAGAGTCAGCTTCTGAAATTAATATTCAACATGAGGTATTACTGTTCTATCTGTCAATTTCCTGTGAAAACAGGACAACAGATAATCTTTAACAGACCTTGTTAAAAGTAATTCCTTTTTACCATGATTTTTTTGTGGACCACATTAATTAAAAGGATCAGCAAATGTAAAATCTTATAGTTTGGAGGAGAGAGAGGTCATGGCACTGGGTTGGACACATTTGTAATTATAAGAGGTTCTGTGTATTAAGGAAATTCAAGCAGATGTCCATAGGCAGGCTGTTATCTGTGGCTATCTGTTGAAATAAAGTCACATATAGATTGCTAAGTATACCGAAGTTTTGATTTACCTTAGAAGTTTCATTCTTTTACTGTTTATACTAAAATGTCGCTGCCTTCTTTCAAATGGATGCATGTAACGTTTGTGCTCAGCCTGTCACAGTTATTGAAGCCTCTTGCGCAGCTTAGCCAGAGTACTCTGGGAAAGAACAAAGGAAAGATGTGAATACTGTCACTTTCTATCACTTCTATACCAGTAAAATTAAAAACATCTCTCGTGGAGTTAAGTAATCTAAGTACTTAGTACTGCTTTTAGGGACATTTGCCATTAAATCAGGCTTTTGTTTTAATGTTATAGAATATTGTACTTTCCCTAAGTATTTCCAAATGGCCCATTGTACTAAGAGTAAAAACTGTAGGGTATTTGCAGGATCAGAAAGTTTTTTGTCTGCTGAAAAGCTAACAACAAAGTTATTTTGATGGTATTTGAGAAATGCGTCTCAGACTGTGACCTATGATACCTTGAAAGAACCTTCCATTAAATATTAATGGACGTTGCAGAAATAGTTTTGAACCTGCAAAGGAGTTTTTGTTTTGCCTTTTTTGTGTGCTTCCTAGAATTGGCCCTATACGTGATATAAGCCTTAGAAATTACTTGGAAGTAGATAATACTTTCATACATATAGTGGTTAAATTAATCAACGGTCATTAAAGCACCATACTGATGGGCACTCCTGTTTTGCTGTTCTCACCTACTAAAAAAAAAGCATCTTTGAAAAAGTTATATACTTTTGTTGTTTCTGTTGCACTGACACTCCAATCTTTCATATTCTCAAACTGATGTTACTCCCAGTGATAATGGTGGTGCTTTACTATTCTGGCTAAGCCTTACCTAGGTGTAATTCATAAAGAAGTAATTCAGACTGTTAAATCTAAACATTTTCCAGCTCTGGTCCTGTTGTGCAGTGTGCTGCATTCCCTTTGGTATAGCATTGTTGGCCTGTTTTATAAACATCACCTCTTTTCCATCATCAGTCTTTCAATGAAACGTGAAGTAGTAGTATACCAGAAGAAAACCCAGTGAGTTCATTCTTCCTAGATGGAGCAAGATGTGAATTAATCTGTTTTGAAACTTGCTTTCCAGTCAGCTCTGCACACATCTGATACTAGTTGCATGTATATTGTTTCTGTAAATCATTTACATGGTGCTCTCACAAGACCTTTCTGAAGTGAAGACAGGACATTGTTGCTTCCCTTTTATTTGCAAGGACAGTTATCTAATTTCTGTAATGATACTGAAAGAAATGTAGTGTATTGTTGAATCACTGCAGGCTGTTAATTGCATCTGTGTTAGATTCTAGGTGTGAATAAGTGGTTTATGTTTTCTCGAAATTTCATTAATTGATCCAAAGTTCTATTGTTGCTTCTTTTTGATGAAACTGCATGTGGGCAGAAATTTGGTTAAATAGTAAATGTAGCTCACTGAATAAAAACAGTCTCAAATTTTCTGCATGTGGTTTTCTTAACTTGCAAATGTAAAGAGAAGAGAGTGTAGAGCCAGTGTCTGAGAAAAATGGCTCTCTAAAGCATTTAGAGTATGCTGATGAGAATTAGCGTTGCCCTGTTTGCTGTGATGCCTCTTCTGAGGTAAAGCAGAGCTGCAAGAGTTGTGTTTCTGTCTGATAAGGTAGGATAAAAGATTTTACTTTTTTGCTTACTTATCTTTTAGTGTGTGTATGGCCCAGTAAACATATCTCCTTTCATTATATTGTCAGTGGTTTGTATTAGAGTTCTACCAGTGATCCAATATGTAAGCTTAATCAAGTTATTTTACCTTTGTTTACCTTGTTTTCACTCTTTTCAACCAGAGTTGGCCAGTATAGCTTTGAGCTTTAAGTGGCTTGCAACAAGCCTACATCTGGTGCTGGGGCTATAAAGATACAAGGCTAGCAAGAAGACTTCTGGGTTATCAGGATCCCTGGATATGGACAGCAATGTATTGCTGAGTGCTTCCAGTATTTTTGCTATTGGGACCTGTCGTGCCTGCAAGCCCATAGTGGTGACAGCTCCAGGGACCGTTCCTGTTAGTGAAACAATTTGTGTTGCTGTTTCTCCTTTTGCAGCTGAGTTTTTTGGTTCTTTGTTATGCAAAGGTTTTGGCACATGACTTAAAAGGTTGTGAAAAAGCTAGTCATTTCTGACCTAGATGCTGAACAGTTTTTCAGTGACTTTTGTGTTCATAAAATACTTGCTCATCAGTGTAAGACCCAACTGCTGTTGTGATGCTCTGGATAAACGGGTTATGCAGTAATCACAGGTCATGAACGTATGTGCTCAGTTGTCACAGCCTCAAATACCTGATTCTGAAACTTGCTCACCTGGAGACTTATTGTGAGACTTTTCCACAAGGGAACAATTAAAGCTTAGTGTAGGTAAAATTGACTGAACATTTGTGTATTAAGACTAAGATTCATCTGGATGGCAGGGTTAGAGGGCATGTAACTATGGTACTGTGGCACAGACAGAG
>JBCJKH010011509.1:0-14634 GCA_039877255.1 Loriculus beryllinus | reverse complement strand
CTGTGGCACAGACAGAGTTGTTACCTGCAAAATTGTATATGAAACAGAGAATTTGGTGGCTTTGACTAATTCATATACAGTCATATATGATTCTAATAACACTCCTGAACCAATTGTGTATATATTTTCTGTGTTAAAATGGGGAAAAAAAAGATAGTTGGCGCAGATCCTAAAGTTTCTTATGCTGTTATGAGAACTGCTGGTCAAAAGAGACTGCACCTCCTGCATCTTTCTCATCTTTTCTTCTTTTCCAGAATCCTAGGGATGAGTGTTTCTAGTATTCTCAACATCTTTATTATGTCAGTTGTTTTTACCCTGTAGAATAATGTCAGCATTTGCCACCATCTGTAACTACTTAGCACATTTTTTTCTTATCTTTGTTTTTAGCTGTACATCCTTGACCCCTGGACCTAGCTGTGATCGGTTTAAGCTACATATCCCTTATGCTGGAGAAACACTCAAATGTAAGTTAAAAACTCTTACTATTGCATCTTGGCCTTTCTTTCAATGTTCTGATCATACTAAGTTTTCCAGTGTGTCTGATTTATGAGTTTTGAGATATTTTGCTATTTGAGATGTTTGTTATTTTTTTCTTAAAGCTTCAGCTCTAAGAATATGTGACTGTAAGAACATCTAATTTTTAACATAAGTTTACAGCCTTCCTTGATGCTACAAATTTGAAAACATGAATCCTGAAAGCCAGAAGTCACCTCCTAATATTTCTAATAAAATGCTATGACTAAGACAATCGTGTGACTGTTTTTGGACTGACTTCTGATTTGTATGTACTTTGGGTTGTTACCTTCTCTTTATGAAGAATTCCTTATTAAGCTCCAATAAAAGTAGATGGTCTGATATTTTATTAGGTGTCTCTCAACAGTAATAATTGACCAAATTAGAGAAATGTGACTTTTTTTTTTCTGATTTAGCGGTGTGGTTAAATCCTCCTTACCCTTGGAGGCTCTGTAGATGGCTGGCTCATTTGTCTACTCTTCTATTAATTCATTTTAGTTCAAAGGATTAGGATAAAATTTGCTTTTTTATGTTTTTAGAAGGTAAAAACCAGTTTTCTAAACACTTGAGTTGTTGAAAAATGGTAAGGTTGTGTTGTTTTTATCTCTTAACAGCTGAAATATGAGAAGGGATGAAGAATTATCAGATAAAGTAAAATTTAAAGTTTGGTGATTTCAGATTTAGAGCAGCGCTGGTGAAACCACATCTGTAGTACTGTGTCCAGTTCAGGCCTACCTAGTGCCAGAAATGCATGGACATAATGGAATAAGTCCAGCAAAAGACCACAACAATGGCTGAAGGATTGGAGCCTCTGTTGTTCAAGGAAAGGCCAAGAGAGCTGGGGTTTCTCAAGAAGAGAAGGCTCAGTGCAAATCTTTTCAGTGTGTATAAATACCTATTGGGAGGAAAAGGAGAAAATGGAGCCAGGCTCTTCACAGTGGTGGTCACTGTAGGGAAATGGTCACAAATTGAAATACAGAAAATTCTATTTAAATGTAATAAAAAAACCCTCATTTTGCGAGGCTGGTCAATAAGTGAAACACAAGTGTCTTCAGAGCTTGTGTAGCTTGTATTTCTCCATACTTGGAAGTGCTCAAAATGCAACTGGATGTGGTCCTTATCAATCTGCTCTTGGTGACACTGCTCTGGGCTGAGGGATTGGACTAGGCTGTCTCTAGAGATGCTGTCCAAGCTCAGCTACCTTGTGGAGTCTGTGGAAAACAATGCTGTGTGGAGGCGCATGTACTTAGTGTGAACTGAAATGGTAAACACTTCAAACACTGCTTTGGTAGAATCCATTTAGACTGCATCATACATACGCTAGAGCTCTCCAAGACATTTAAATAAGTTGTATTCCTTCTGTAGTAGTTTTTCTTGTCATTATGTAGTGCAGTAAAAGCCCTTCTTTATGAATAGAAATCAACACAATTAAACTTCTTATCACAAGAAGTACTTTAAAGCTTCCATTTGGCACTTACAAAGAAAGTTGACTTTCCCAGAGGGTGGTCTAGAAGTTTGCTCATGTGTTTGAGGGAGGAGCTAGGCTTGTGTATCAGTCTACTCTGAGTATTTCATCTATTCTGAAAATATGAAATCATGGCTCAAGAGGCTTTACTAATCATTCCCAAGGGATAAAAATGAAATATTAAGTCCTAGCTAGCAATTATTTTTAAAGAAAAAAAGGGTATAGCTGTGCATTTATGCAGAATATTTAGTAAGTAACGGCCTTATTTGTGTGAAGCCAACTGCCCTACTGGGTAGATTTTGACTTTATTTAAACTTCTGTTTGAAAAGCTGTGATACTGTGTAGCAGACTCAACCTGTTGTGTCTTCATGTGTCCTGCAGTGTGTGGTAGATTCTGCACGAGACTTGTTTGATGACAACAACCAAGATGCGGTGAAAAGAGGCTTCATTGGATGATACTGCTTTAGAGAATAGTATTTTATTTTCTATGGGACTGTAGTAACTCTCTTATTTATCACCATCTAAGGCCTTACTAATACATTCTGAGAGCTATACATCTTTACTTGTTTTTAAGTAGAGACTATAATTGTTCCAGATTTATAAAGGAAAATTAGTAGATTTAAATGCCTGTATGCAAGGACATAGGAATACAGACAATACGAATATACTAAATGACTGTAGTCCAATTAGAATACCTAGAAATATGATTATGGACTATGCCTTAAATTTAAATATTGAGAAATCAGCTGCTTACCCCCCCTCCCCAGTTCTTTTATTTTGTACATCACATAAGCAATTAAAGAAAACAGCTATAACGCTTCTGCCCTTCTCCACCTTTGCAAAATCCAAACCAGGCATTCTAACCATGCTTTATGTTTTAACATGATCAATTGAAAGTGATGCAAACAAGTGTATCTTTTCAGAGGTACCTAATAATAGCAATGAATTCAAGCAATGATAATACTCCACATTTCAGCATTTCATGTTTGGAAATGCTGTGAATCGTTCAGTCTCACAGCATGTGGAATAAATAGCGATGTGAGCAGATTCAAGAAAGGTTTAATAATTTTGTGTTTAGATCTGTAATGTTGGCAAGGGAAGATGGCCATGGTGTGCAACCAGAGATTTGTAGATACTTTGTTGTAAGCTGTTGCTAGATATGTTATCTTTGAAAGGCAGAGTATTTCTGCAAAGGAAAGTTGCGAAATCTGCCAGAATAAAAAGATTGGCTGAAAATACTCAAGATCACCAATGTACGGTCTTTATTATGTGGTACCAAATACAGGCTCAAGTGTGTAGTTCCTTTGTGGTTTGTGTTACATCCTCTTTGCAACAGATCAGATCTTTGCATATCATCAATCATAACCGCTGCCACTGCACAAATACCCTAATATGAATCCTAGTGTGTCGAAAACTGTTGGTTTGTTACTTTAGGGAAGTATAACTGCGTAGTCACAGCCTTGTTTCTGAAAGACCAGAAAATTCACTGTTTCTCAAAAAAGGAGAAAGTACTTGCAGGCAGGGCAGTGGCTGACTCCCTATAGTGTAAAACAATTGCTTTGTTAGCTTCGGTAAGATCTTGTAAACATCTTGTGAGTTAACAATGGCTTGTTCATAACTTTAACATGTTTTCTGGGGACCCTGTTAGTTACCTAATCAGATGTCATGTTTCACCTTACTCTTGTATGTATTCCGAGCTGCTGGAATGTTATTCAGCTCCACTCGGGAAGCTTGGAGACCTTGGAGACCTTGGAGATAACCACAGTTTTATACCGGAGAAAAAGCTGTGTCAGTGTTGTGTTTGTCATACCATAAATTTTGTGTTTTCATGGCCAGAATGGTTGGAAAACTTGAGCCTACTCTTGCTTGACTGTCAGTTAAAATCTGAGGCAGACATTGTTTTATTAGTTCATCCAGCACTTAATGCTGTTTTGTTAAATTCAGTGCTTTCCTTTATATTTGCATTTTTCACAGCTCTTAATGTTTGACTTCAAGAAGACTGTAATATCCAGTAAGAGGTTGGATCCGTGTTTGAGGGATAAAACTTACTTTAAGTGGCATGCAGAACTGTCCTTTATTGCTTACCGGACAACAGTGTCTGCTGAGTAAAGTTTGGTATTCTTTCTGGAGAAGTACTTGTGTATTTTCACGTGAAGTGTTTTGTAAATCTTGCATATATTTTGGTTTTCCTTGCTAAACCATCAAGGCAGATGTCGCAGTGGAAACTGTCAGACTAAGCAGAGTTCTAAGCTGTAATGGTCTTTATTGAATAATATGAATAATTAAGATATACCATTAAGAATCAGTTCCTTAGTCATTTCAATTTTCTTCCAGTGAACCCTGGAATGTCTTGATTTTGGTTTTTCCTCTATCACTCAAGCTTTCACTGCTGCTTGCTACTAACAGAGCCTGACTCTTGGTGGTGTTTTGGTTTTGGTAGGTTTTTTTTGCCTATGCTCTTCAGATTTTCTTTTTGAGGCACTGATGCCTCCCTCCCTCTCTCTCTTTCAGTGCTGTCATCTGGAATTTCACAGTGATTAAACAATGTGTTGCCCTTGCAATGCTACTGTTCTCTGTGGCCTCTTGAACTCTAGTATTTTAATCTCCTGTCTGATTTTCACTGTTTTAGTGTGAGTGGATTGCAGCTCTGGGTTCTACTGGCACCACTTTGGTTTCCTTGATCTCAAAGAACATTTCTTTTGTCTCGCTTAAAGCTTAGATTTTCCTTTTTTGCTTCTGATTTCTATTTTTCACTGTCTTGCTCAATTTAGTTACAGGTCTTAGAGGAGGAAATCACAGTTTTGCTGGCTAAGTGGTCTAAGAATATTGCTTATAATGTACTGTACAGAATTTCATCTGCCTTTATTCCTGTGATGGACAGCAACACCACAGCAAAAATAGAATTACTCCTGTATCTTCTCCCAGTAGTAATTTTGTATTTACCAAAGTTGTGTTGTTATTCCAGGAACTGTATCTTTCTTGCCAGCCAATTAATAATGGGCTCTACAGATAGTCTTTTCCTGTATTTGACTTCAAGCCTCTAGAGCAAATGTGTTTATAGTGGGATCCAGTGACAAGTCAGCAGGTCAGCATTTAATTCATTTAAATCCTGTCCTACTGCTGACTACACTGACTTGATATCTTGGTTGCAGATTGTAGTGAATATCTGATTATTTTGTACCTGTAAAGACAGTTAACAATGGCTGGTTTAGGTAAGAATTAAGAATTATTTTATAGAGGGGATTGATCAGTGGTTTTTGTCCACAATTTTTGTGGCTATTAGAAGAGATACGTTAGCATTCTAGATACATGAATAATATGATTCTACTTCCTGTCTTTTCCTTTTTAATATTCAACAAACGCAGTTTCTTAATTTTCCCAAAACTGATTCTGCACATAGGATTGGCCCCTTGCTTCAGGACTCTTCCATATTATCCATGAGTGCATTTCATAATCAGGTACCAGTCATATTTTTTATTTGCTTCTTAAAAGCCAAATGGGTCAGTCTCCTTCATATGGTGAATTCCATTCAGATTGGTCTTATTCCAGGCTCAGTGGGCACATATGTTTATTCTGCATACTTAGTGCTGACTTAGACATTCTTGTGTCAGTAAAAGCTGAAGAATACAGATATGCTCTCAAAAGTAGAGTTTAGGAAGTTAACTGGTACATTGTTTCCTAATTTTGCTGCCTTCAGGTAAACGGGGATGTTAATGCAATGGCACCCCATCTTTCAATGCTACCAAATATGTGGTATGGTTAACAAAAAGAAAGAAGTCTATCTCAAAAAGGAAGTTATCAGGAGAGGAAAAACTGTATATAGGAGAGGCCAGTGGAAAGCAACTGTAAGAATTTAAGAAATACCTGTTTGAGGGTTACACCTGTCTTGCTTTGAGAGAATCCTTACTGCATTTTTAGAATTGCTTATGCATTTTGATAGATGAGAGAAGAAGAGTGTGTGTGTGTTTTAGAAGAAATTATAGATTTAAATATGATGATTATTTTTTTTACCATTGGGAGCATATTATGTTTTCTTTTGAAATTCTGTGCAGTAAAATATTTCAAAATATAATGTTACTTGCCTGAGGAGATAAAAGGAAGAGAAAGTAATATTTTTGGATAATGAAAAGGGAAAGATCTACCATACATCCCTTTTCTTCTAAATTTATCTTTGAGCCCATGGCTTTAACTTTATTAAAGTAATTTTAAATTCTGTAGTAGTATTTAATTGGAAATGTAATTCCACTGAAGTAATTATTGGCTAGTGTATCTATAGAAATGAGAGAAATACGATATAAGTGTGAAGGTTTTGCTTCTTTTGTTCTAATAGTGGGATTGTCATGGTCAGTAGCCCTGAGAACACCACTGTCAAGGGAATAACAGTTGAAACATGAGGATCTGCATACTTGTGGGTTGGAGATGCAAGGGAAAGGGTATTTGTTTAATTTAGGTGAGAAGGGGAGAGCATGCTGGGGGTTTTGCTGGTTTTGCTTTCTAAATTAAAGTGGTAACCGCTCTCAGACTCTTTAAGCACATTAATTTTGCAAATGACTTTATTGATTGAAAATCTTATGGTTTCACCACAGCACAGTTATATTGAAAGAAGGTAAACCACCTGTAAACTGTGCAATTATTAAACTAAATTGGTAATTGTAAATTGCTAAAAAAAAACCCTAAAAAGAAAAAAATAAAATGTGTATTTCTACTAGGTCGTGACAAACTGGTGGCTTGTGATTCAAAATATTGAACACCTTATATTTTGTAATCCCAATGCGGAGACTAGTGTTAACATTAATGTGAAGTAAAACCTGGTTTTCTGTTGCCTTGGCCATTGTTTTTGTTTAAATATCTTGTATTTGACTGTAAAGAAGCATTTTTTTAACTTATGTGCCATACTCTTGTCAAGCAACTGCAGTTTTGATTTCTCTGGTTTGTGGTATTTAACAAGAATAAAATTCAGATGTAGGATTGTTTCCCTTTAGTCTTTAGTCTGATTTTGAATGGTGTATTTTTGTGGAGAATGTATAACTTATGGAAATACCTCATGCTCATAGTTGTGAAGAGAGCAAACTCATTTCTTAGTACCCAAGCTTCTGAGAGTCAGAGGTGTTACTTTTTCTGTCCTAGTAGGGTAAAATAAGCAAGACATGAGAGAAACTATGTGGAAGAAGAGAGCGGGGGACAGAAAAGATAGGCCAGGGATCTATGTCTAACATGACTCAGAAAGAGGTTCTTTTTTCTTTTCTTTTAGCAACTAGCTGAATGCCTTTGGATTCATGGCAAAAGTGAGACTTACTAGAATAAGATTTGACCAAGAGGATGCATTTTTCCTTTTTAAGTCCATGGAAAAAAATGTTCTAAGGTTAGATCTTCAGTAGTAAGGTGCAGTATTTAACTGCCAGAATGAAAACCACTGATGGTAGAAAGCACTGCTTTTTTCTGTTTACGTTGAAGTGGAAATGCCATTTGGTTCTGAACTTTTTTGTCTTTAATGTCGCCCAGCCTGTGTGAGGTTTGATTGTAGCAGAATAAATTAGGGTTTACATTTGGATGAAACACTATGGTACTGTAGGAAGAAGGTCTTGGGTTTCTGGTTTAGTTAGAAAATGAAGGCAACAGCCTGATTTGATTGGTTCCATGGGGTTATAAAATGTTTTGAGTATGTCTCAGCACTAGTGTTTTGTTATTGTATGATCAACAGGCACTGAAATAATAGTTTTGCTTATTTTGAAACCTGGAGAACCCTTCAGCCATGTACTGTGTCGTGTTTTGGAAGATGACTATACTATAGGGAAAAATAATTTCAAGATACACATGGGTTTCAAAATTACTTTTGCTAAAGGGACTTCGGAGTTTGCATTTGAGGCATGTTTATCCTAGGCCAGTAGAAGCAATTACAGCAATTATAGGTAACAGTAACACAAAATAAAATATCACAATGTTAATTTTGACTCTGGATTCTGATCCTTGTACTGAGTAGCTCTGTGATCGTAGTAGATCGTGAAAACTTCTTAAACCAAAATACCTGTGTAGTTAGTCATTCACTGTGACTAAGGGGTGATATACCACTTGATAGGAGAAGGAGTGTGACAGAAAGTAATAAAGAACAACTATGGGCATGTAAGAGAGGTAGTAGATTGGGTTGACCAGCTGCAACTGTGATGTGCCTAACTTCAGCATGACCATGCATCACACCTGAGTGGTCAGAGAGCGTTCTGTCCTTAGGTATTGGTCCTGGTTCCACGCCAGAAATCACTGCATGGATATGTACTTGACCTAAACCTCAAATTGTGAGAGTTTACCCCTAGCATTTTGAACTAATAATGCCAATTTCGGTTTACTGTCATACTGCAGCACTGCATATGATGGTGTACTGGGGCTGCTGTGAATTCACTTCATGCTGTAGACCTGAAAACACTGGGGGGAAGCAAGTTTGTACCTGCTTGAACTTTCACACTGCACCTACTGTCACACCTTTGCTGAAGTTCACCCGTTAACTGTGGAGCTTGCAGGCTTGAATATGGTTTATGGCAGTCTCACTACTCTTAGAAGAGTCTTGGAGCCACCTTATGATCTAAGGTTCTATAACAGCTTTTCACTAATCAAATATGGAGTTATAACATGAAAAATATGCAGTTATTTTGATCCTTTTTTTATTCTGAGTAGCCTTTTGTAGTGTCTGTGTAGTTGGAGTGCAGCTCCTGGTGAGCTGAGCTGCAGTTATGTGCACTGTTTCATCAACTCTATTAAAACGGGAATGCAGAGAATAAAAAGCATGCAGCTAGCAACTGCAGTGCGAGAAGCGTGTCTTAAATGAGTTACTTAGCATCACATAAGAACATGGTAAGACCACAGATACAGTTCTTTCCTTCAGAGTAGGACTGGATTACCTAAGTCACAGGCCAAGCTTTTTCACTGCGCTGTGTTCAGAGTTATTCCTAACACACCTTTATCTAAGCAAAGATCAGTCAAAGAATGTATAAAGGTGCCATCTCTTTCAACACATAACCTCAAGAGTTGTCTGCTTTGGATGTAGAAATTGGTGAGGTTGTTGCAAGGAGCGATACGCAACTTTTTAATTGTAGTAAATATGATGAAAAGAATTGAGTTATGGTGGCATAAGAACTATCCAGTCTAATAAATGTCAGCTTTTCTGAATTTTGTTGCTGCATTAAGGTTTAGGCAGTCTAATAATTATTTTCTCTTGCTTAATATAGGTGACTTTCTTATTGCAAGTTTATGCAGTATCCTCTAGGTTTGATGCCTATTTTGTTCATCTTTGAAATTAAATGAAAGATTGATTTTGTTGACTGTTTTGGGTAATTTAACTGGCAGACTTCTGTTATTTGCCGTGTCCCATACTTACATGTGCTCCTGACAGTTGTGAAAGGAAAGAGTGCGGGCAGGATAAGCCTCCACTGTGTTCTACTGAGTCTCATGATCAGAGAGTTCACGATTTAGAGTGATACTCTAGAGCATACCTATTGCAGCCTGGCTGTTGGCTTTTTGGTGGTGAGCCCTTATCCTCTGCAAATTAATCTTTACAGCATCCTTACTTCCAGCAAGAGCCAGGATAAGTTTGCAAAATATTAGCAATTAGAACTGTCACATTGAATGTCTTGTGTAGGTACTGACTTCTTTCTTCTAATGCTTGCTACCTCACAAATATGCTGCATGTAAAAGCTCAGAGTTACGTTGTCTTATATTCATAAAGAAGAAAGAGTGATTATGGGTGGGTTTTTTTTAAGATTTCACATGCAGATGACCACCTCAACCTGTATGAACTCTGACGTATGTTTACTAGTGAAATAATACAACCCAAATTTCATTGCACTGTCACATCAGTAATTAACTGTGCATCTTGTGACACTGGCAAGATGAGAACTCAGTGCCAAGCTGTGATGAAGTTTTACGGTTTTAGTTAATTTTAGTCTTTCCATTTAGATGCATAATACTGCATTTCTCTTGGCCTGAATTCGGATAGTTGGAATAGTTCCTATTGAACTGCATGTTCTTCCTTCTAAGAGTTGGGGGTGGCAAGGAGACTAAGGAGTAAGTGCTACTAAGTTTTGAAAGCTTCAGTATTTTGAAAATTCCAATCTTAGTAGTTTGCATTTGACTTTAACTTAATATGCCAAGCATAGCAATCTAAATGTAGCACTTCTTAAAAACAAGATTACTTTTCTAAGTTGATGGTTTGAGGCAACCCTCAGTAGTGCTTGAATTGCCATTTGAGATATGAAGCAATAATGTATTTCATGTTTCATTGCTTGCAGAGGAGGAAGAAGCTGTGCCTCAGGAATTTGACTTCATCCCCCAAAACATCTGATGCTTATCTTGCATGTGAAGTTTTGTAAAATATACAGACATATACATGAAATATATTTAATGTAGCTATCAAATTTTATATGAAAATGTGTATCATATGTACAATATTTTATGTATTTATAAACACATGAATAAAGATGCAAACAATGTTTTCATTTATTGCTTTTCAGGGGATATAATTTTCAATGCTCACTATCCTGACCTGCCACCAGATTTTATCTTTGGAGAGGATGCTGAATTTTTGCCAGATCCTTCTGCCTTGCATGTAAGTACTTCACTGTTCAAGAGCCTTATACCATGCAAGGAGACTTGGCTTTTTTAAAATAGACTCAGCAGTAGGAATTTTCTAACAATGCAGAATAAAGAGAAAAACCCACCTTTGTTCTCATTGTTATGTGAGTATAAACACTTTGTCTCCTAATGTGATTTAAAATTAAATTCATAATGTGGGTTGTTTTTTTAATATGTATTTTAATCAAGATGACATTTACAATAACTATTCAGAATATCTTTAAGAAGATGTCTGTTTAATATTTGACCATCTTAAAAGGTCTGTCTCATCAGAAAGGATCAATTGTGTCTTTAAAAAGCATTTAGGAAGTAGCATAATTGTGTGTAGTGATGCTGATTTCTGTTTTCTTGTGAGGAAGGATAGAGCTAGGTTGTATGTTGTTGGAACCACTGCATCGAAGGAAGGTAGCTGCTCATATGTGTTAGTGTTACTATCAAGACAAAGAAATTCCCTTCTAAAAGGTGGGAGGGTCAGGAATTAGCAATAAAATATTTTTATGCAGTCTTATTACTGTGGAAAAGAAATATCCCAACCTGAAACCAAGCGTTTTGTTGCCTATTCAAAATTAGCCTCAAGTAGCAAAGCCTTGTTTGAAAAATCAGAGAATTGCAGGATGGTTTGGGTTGGAAGGGGCCTTAAAACTCATCGAGTTCCAACCTTCCTGCCATGAGCAGGGGCACCTTTCACTGGACCAGGTTGCTCAAAGCCCCGTCCAGCCTTGTCTGATAAGAAGCTATTAATGCTTTTAAAATACTTCTCCTTCTCAGAAGTTACTAAAGCCATATTAAGGTATTTTGAAACCCAGAGTGTTTTTCTCTTTTACTCTCCCCTTCTCTTTGGGCTCTATTCTGATGCCTTTGCAGATCTGAAGCCTTGTTTCTGGGTTGACAGTATCGTATGTCAATAGGATTTGAGCATGTTTTCTTTTTCCAGTAAGTCTGCAGTGCTTGTAGTGGCTGTGTCAGAAAATTATGCCTTTGCCAGAGAGCTCTACTGTAATTCCTGCTTGGTCACTTCCTCTGTACTTTCAGCATTCATTAGAAAATTGACCAAAAATCAATTGACACTTTAAATATTTCATTTTATAGGGTGCCTGTAGGGATAGATGGGAGTCACTGGTACAAACATGCAGCTGGGAATTTTTCCTTAGTTGAACTTCTCCTGGTGTAGGGCCTTGCTAGCCTCTTTGCATAGTCCTCTCCTGTAGCCTCTTGTGTTTTATAAGCATGTCTCCAGAGCTCCACAAAGCAAGTTAGAGGCTGTCATGCTGTACTGTTCAGTGCTGGGGTACAGGCATCATGGTGGATGAACACAAGGCAGTGACCACAGAGTTGAACAGGTCCTTCACATGCGATGTGACAGATGTGTTCTTTTTTGGTGTTAGCTTTATTCACTTCACAGTAAGGTATATTAAGAAGCTACACAATCTTAAAATAATTAGTTTTAATAATTATTTTTAGCATGCCTAGCAGAGTTTTTAAAAGGTGAATGTCTTCTTTCCCCAGTCACTTTGCTGTTAAACTTGCAGGCTCTTTTGGGAAGGAGGCAGGCTGCTGCTGAAGATTTATTTGTTAGTCATTTGTAGGAAAGGTTTTTCTTTATATGATAAATCTAGAATTGTTTTTACAGTCTTTTATTTATCACTTCTCCTTTTCTCCCCTTTTTATGTTTTATTTTTTCACAATCTTACAACTTCCTGACAAGTATTCATTCTAGCAACCACTTTCTGCACTTGATGTTAGAGGAAGAGGAGCACTTTTTAATGTAGTGAAAAGCTGAAATCAATAACAAATAGAAAATGAGATATTAAATAAAGACAATTTGGGGCATCTTGCAGAAATACTATTCAGATGGAGAAGCTTGCTGGGAGTGATATGGTGCCATATTTCTCATGTGAAAAGAAGTCATTAGCAAGGATAAAAACTTACTCAGTTTTCTTTCTTTCTTTCCTACATTATTCATTAATGATGCTCCTTTTGGGAGTGTTGTTTTTCTCCTGCCTAAGCACAGAACAGACTTCCCATCCTCTTTTTTCGATAGCATCTTGAAGAGCCATTTGCTCCTTTATAGATGGTGATACATGAACCAGCCTATTTTAAAATTAATTAAAAAGAAACCAAAAAAGAAATTTGCAAGTCAACAGCATTCCTTTGGTCATTATACCTTACTGTAGTATTCACTATGTAAATGTAACCTTTTTTGATAAGGTTCTTGGTCATTCTTTTCCAGTCCATCCTGGTGTTATCGGAGTGCATTATCTCCACCTTGCAGCTGTGGTCTATATGGAGTATTTTTGCTTTTGCATGTGCCTTTTAGTGTTCAACATGGTTTGCAGAGTTTCTCTTCAGAATGTTATGTTTACAATTATGCTAAGTATTTGAATAAGTCCCTTTTTTCCATAAATCTCAGAGCTGTTTAATGAAGATAATTTTAATAGAATTCTAAGTTATTAACAGGATTCTTTTATGTGTTACCATGTCTTTCTACTAAATATAAATAAAAATAGATTAGTATGTTGAATGTGATTTAATACTCTTAATCTCAAGCAATCTTCTGATACTTTTGATGCAACGGTTCCTGGCAATCAAAACAAAATCTACCATGCACAAAAGCATGTAGATGGCATTAAATGAGGAGTGCAGTCTCTAAGTAATATGCACAGCTGGATCTGTGGGAATTCTGATGTTGAGCCTTCCTGCGGTGCTCTCATCTGCCTGAATGTCTTGTTTTCCAAGCAGAAGTCATCACACACTTACATGGCTTGAGTCAGGCATTATGCTTAGCTTGAAATGAGAACCAGGTACTCCAGATTCCTCAAGCTTACGTGGCTTTAATAGGGGCTGTCGGTAGAGCTCCCTGAAGACATTTGAATGGCTGTGCAGCAAATGGCTTCAGTCACTACCTCAGTTTCCATGGCCATGGGCAGACCTTCGAGTTACGTTTTCACCAAGCATGCTAACCAGTGTTCAGTTAAGCAGCTTATAGGCAGACAGCTAAAACAAGATTCCAGAAATACTGCATTTTAAAAAGTAGATGCAGTAGGTGAAGACTTCATACTGTGGTTTGGTTTTGTGGGTTTTTTTTCCTGAAGAATTCCTAAATAGTTGGGCCAGTGTTTCTGCACTGGGGCGATAGAGTGCTCCTTTTTTAATAAGCGGAGCTAATCAACTGCTTTGTTAAATTGGTATTGCAATCACAGATCCGAGTTGAAAATGGTCACTGAAACTCAGTTTTGCTTCTGTGTCTTGCACAAATATTATAAGTCACTTCAGTTTGAAACTCATGTTGAGTCTCAAGTTTACACTGCATAATATATGCTTGTTTAAATGCCTTACCAGAAGTACTTACTCTGCTGGTCACAGGATCTGATTGTGTGCATTCTGATCTCGTTCTAGAATGATGTAGACATCGAGGATCTATAACGGAAAGGCAACTGTTCCTTATATTTTGGGTTGGTTTTTTTTTATAATACAGTTTCAGTTACAGTCAGAGGACTAAATTCTTCAGGCTGATGATGCTCTTCACACTAGAAACAAACTTGTTTATTTTTTAATTTTCATTAGAAATCTCCTCAATTGTTGCATGCATTTGATACTTGTGTATAGTATGCATAAATAAGATCAGCTTCTCTCAATGTAAATAAAAAGCTTCTTCCCTGCTCTAGTGTTTATTCATTTTGGACAACAAGTATTAGAAATGTATTTTAAAAACAACCTATGATTCACTCGGTTCTGATTAAAAATTCAGTTGGCACAAAACAAGATTAGTGATTGTGTGCGGATGAGATTAATTTGGAGCTCATTACAATGACGCCAGTTTGAGTAACAAGAATTGTTTGTTATGTTAGCCTAGTTGATTGTTAATGTGAGCCAGTTAATAACTGGAGTGCTTATGCAAAATGTTAACCCCAGTTTTCCAATGATTTTGAAATATATTCTGTTTGGCAAAGAGGAAACAATAGTAGTGCATGCAAGCTAACTGTCAGTTTAAGGATTTGAGTTTCTTAGCATCCTACTTCAGGCCGCCAGCCAGTCTT